>JACCIX010000829.1:0-141860 GCA_025506515.1 Flaveria trinervia | reverse complement strand
CGGCATCCGAGGCTTGGGCTGGCTTTCTGATTTCTCGGTCTCCCTCTCCATCGTATCCAGTTTAGCATACAAACCACTGTCGAGCTCGTCATCACTAGCAACATTTCCCTCTCGATCAGTATATTCAGATAGTGGTATGCCCCGACGTCTTCAATCTCTATCTCATCAATATCGTGGAGCTCGTCATCACTAGAAACATCGACGATAGGGGCATCTTTGACCAGTTCATCCGGATTCAACACGACAACCTTCCAGTTGCTCATCATGAGGTCTTGAATGATTTCTCCTTTTTCGGGAGCATAGCTCACTGACCTCCTGACAATCCCTTGCACATCAAGAATCATAGTGAATTGAGTCTTGATCTGCTCAAGGGGAGCAACATCGTATTCATCTCATTGAAAGTATGGATCTGCTTGATTTAAAACATATAATACATCTTCATCAGTTATTAATCATGACAGTAAACATTTAAATAATACATAAACATTCATGCAGATAAGTTTAATACAATATTCAAGTACACATGATTTAATTACATAAACATCTATGCATTACATTTGTCCTGAATCTTATGGTCCTCTGCTGTCGGGGCTGATGTCGAGGCACCCCTGATCTTGATTCTTTTTGGTCCGCCTCTCACTAGCTTCTTGGGCACCCAGCAGATGGATCCCCTTCTCCTTCATCATCTCCTCCATCCACATCATCACCTCCTTTGTAATATCACCTTCATCATCACCATCATCATCATCATCACTATCATCATCTTCATCATCATCAGCACCATCGTCACCATCTTCCTCTCGGATCTTCAGAGGCTCAGAGTTTGTGCCCTTAAGTTTGAGCATGATGGTCCTTTTGGCATCCTCCCACTCTTCGATCTTCTTTGTGGATAGCACGTTATGCTCCCTGAGTTGGGTAATCTCTTGACTTTGAGCTCCATATGTTAAGCTTGCTCCTGAATATGCTGTGCCTGCTGAGAGATCTCTGTGTTATGCAGCAGTAAGCTCCACTAACTGTCAGAGCTGAGCAGTCTTCTCGTCATCGGTAGCTAACAGCTTCAACACCACACGATTTAGTGCTGAAAGCGTTCCTCTACCCCACTGGGAGGTAGAGATGATCCTGAAGGGAAGGATGTGTGATATGATGGTCCTGCCTGGTGGCTAGTGGTAGTGGTGGTGGCAGTGGTGAATATGGGAGGTGGTATATGTGTAGGTGGTGATGGGTGAGCTGTAGTGATGGTGGATGTAATGTGGGTAAGTGGTTGAGTGGTGTGGTAATGGTGTGTGAGGTGTTAGTAGTGGTGATAGGTGGAATGGGAGTAGTGGTGGTAAGTGGAATGGGAGTAGTGGTGGTAGTGGTGGAAGTAGTGGCTGAGGTAGTGGTTGTGGCTGTAGAGGAGGTCGTATGAACTTTAGTGTCTTCCCTTCTTGCCATAGGGGTGAGCCATTCTCTTCTTCCTTATGCATTTAGACACTATGGCTCCCCCTTGGCTGTAGGGTGGGTCCGGGGTATATGAGGATCTGAATCAGCAGCAGTAGCATCCACGGACTCCTCCTGGCGTCCACCAACCGCCCTTTACCTCCCTCTGTCGTAACCACCCTGCTTCCTACAGTCCTGGTCAGAGGCTCCTCATCACTCTCCTCCTCCTCATCAGGAGTGCAAAAATCTTGATGGAAACTGGCGGTGGTGGCTTCTCCATGAGTGGGTGGTGGAGGTGTAATATGTGCAGTGCTGGCCTAGAAGCAGCGGGGCCAAAATCTCCACCAGCGTCACCATCATCATCATCGGAGTCATCAGATGGGAGAGCAATCTGCTCCACATTTGGGTCACTCTTCTCGTGGCGCCACTTACGCCTTGCCCGCGGCCACGTACTCCTCCCAGGCCAGGTGCCCGAATAGTTTCCTAACAGGGGGTTTGACTTGCTTGCCCCTTAGACCTTCATGCGGCCCAGTGTAGTGTCATCCATCACCTTAAGTGATACTACATCATGGCTCTCCTTGGGCAAATATGGCAGCTTCTCATCTATAATCATCTATAAGAATCTTGGGTACATACAGAAGCCCTCCTTGCCTTTGGCCTCAAGAATCTCTATCAGGTATGCAAATATCATGTTGGAGAAGCTGAAAGGGTGGTTAAGCACTAGTGCCATGTAGGCATTCTTGATTTGGTCTGATAAGTCATGAAATCCACCTCTTCTCGAAGCTGTGCACTTCAGTATCACATGTGCCAAGTACTTGAACTAGGGACACATGTTGCTTTTGTTTAGCACACCTGCATTGATGGCCCTAGAGTACTTCATCTTGAGGAAGCATCCCCTCACAGTCAGAGGGTGTAGCCTGGTTGGGTGATCAGCATCACCACCCAGAGCCAGTACTCGTCGAAGATCTGCAGCTGTCACCTCTATATCCTGCCCAAGTATAGTACTCCTGATGCTGTAGGGCTCACGGGATCGATCAACTGATGCACCCTCCCAAAAGGTCTGCTGTATAGACCTGTAGGGAGTGCATGGTGTAGATATGGCTCGGTGTATCCGTGATCTCTTTAGAAAAGCTATGATGCCAGCAAACTCGGCAGCATTCCGAGTGGTGGTGTCCAGATGAGCACCAATATTGTGGTTGGTGTTGATGGTCCACCGATCAGTCATCAGTTTGTAACACAAGAAGCATACAAGTTAGATCATCACACAACAGAAACCATTTCAAATTAACTTGTTAAGATCAACTGTTCAATTGTGCGATTGAACCATACGACTGGGTTCAGTCGTTTGACCTAACATGCGACGAATACAGTCGGGTGACTTATCATGCGACTGAGTTCAATCGGTTGAGTAAGCCTCCGATTGGTTCAGTCGGCCGACTTAGATCTTTCGCATTGTTCATTCGGATGACTGAGTCAGTCATCCAGCTCAGTCATGCGATTGTTGTTCATTCGGGTGTCGAGTCGCATGACCTACTGTCTGTTCAATTGAGATTCAAATTTTGACCAAATCTTAATATAGACATCATGGTTTGGTTCATTAGACTCGCAATTACCCTACTAAGAACCTGATACCCTTGATTTCAACATTTTACTTAGTTTTATTAGTTAATTTGTCCAACTAAGTTTCAGTTCTTGGTTAGGGCCGAATTCATTGATTTAGGGCACAAACCGACTGTGATTTTTGTAGGTTGTACCGTATTGTACCTGTATAACAACCAGCAATCATCATAATATGAAATTTGAGGTCAAGTAAAGTCAGAGGAAATTTTGGTAGAGTAACGGTACTTTAGGCGATATTAGGGCGAATGAGGAGTGATGAGTGTATGCAATCGACTATAGCCCTATTTATACTGAATCTGGTTTCAATCGGGCGATTGGACCCATTCACTCTTTTCATTCGGGCGATTGGATCTCAGTCGTGCGGTTGGTTCAGTCAATCACATTTAGTCTGCTGACTGGGTTCAGTCGGCGACTAACTCATTCGGACAACTCCATTAGGCGACTAGCTCAATCTTGTAAGCCATTCGTGTGAATGGTTCATACTCATGCTCCTTCAGTTGTCTAGTACATATGTATGGTCTAATTGTACGGTTGGTCCATACTCAAGGTCTAGTCATGCGAATGGATGATACTCATGATTTTGACTTTATGACCATTTGACATTTAACCCCATTTAACTATTGATTAAACATTTTGAGCATTCGATCATCTCAGACATGATCATTTTAACCTTGAAAACTTTTGATCACCTCAGTCGTGATCCTTTTAATAAAGACACATTTTGTCACCTCAGACGTGACCCATTTAACATTTGAACACACTTTCGTCACCTCAGACGTGACCCTTTTAGGTGATTAAATCCCGGATTGAATACCACGACATAGTCCGACGTTAAAAGCTAAATTGACTGAAAATTTTAAAGAAGCAAAACTAAACGAAAAAACTAAAATGTTTTTGTGATTTTGTGTGGGGTGAGAATCCTAAGATAGAAATCTAACAGACTTATTTCTTGAACAGGCAACTTCAAGTTATTTTGAACATAAGTGGAACGATTCATTATGGAATCATACAGGTAATCAAATCATTCAGGACGTGTTACCAAAATCATTTGATGCTAGATTCTTGTTTTCGTCGAGAGTCATTAGCAAGTTTAGGAAATCATACTAGTACTATAAGACGCACACATGGATTTAGACTTTCAAGAATTGCATCCATGATGATTGTCATATACTTGTCCCCTTAAATCCATACATAGACTTTTGACATAGATTGGTGATGCATTAGGTTAAATTATGTCAACAAGCAGTTGTGGATCCCACGCTTATATGGTAATCAACATTCCTTAGGAGATTTTTGAGCGATCTATGGGTATTTTGACAAGAAAAACTATTCTTAGAGCTTTCAAAGATAAACCAAGCCTCAGGTCAGTCCCACAGCATAGCACAGAGAGCGGCAAACAACATTTAATTCTAGAATATATAAGTTATGCTTATCCTCACGTCAGTTCCACCGCCACAGCAGAGAGGCACATAACCTCTTCTTGTTTAAGCATAGTATTCTTTTTGCACAGATCGCACCAATAACATAAGTTATTAGTTTGGTTGCTTTTTGCATTTTTCATCATGTGCTTTGCTCATGTTTTGCTCATCCGCACACATTTGTGGTGTTTATTTTGCTCGTCACCCCTTATTAGAACTCTGTTGATTGTGTTAACCAGGGATAAGATGATAACCCACAGCTTGTTGACCACTTAGTTTGATCTTGAGATCACCAACGAGGTCTACTTATCTATTGTATTTGAATCTACCGACACATCATCTAATGGTCTAGCACACCTCTAGGTTACTTTCTCCATGTTACCTTAGTAGCAGCTAGTTTTACTATCATTTTTCCTTTTATATTGCCCAGACTTCTCAGATTTATACTTTGAATTCTCATCTAATTCAATTTATCTTTTAAAGTCCCAAATGCTTTGTTCCTGTGTACTATCATTTTCCAAGGTCATTAAATCGGTTTCATAGATCCAAGCTAGCCTGTCCTCCCTTGTTTTTTTAATACTAACTTAACCTATTCTCCCCCTAAAATTCTAAAACTGTAAACGATTTGCATTTTAGGTTTTAATAGGCGAAGAAATAAATTAATAATAATTAATTAAATAAAAGAGACTAAAATAAAGGAAAATAAAATAAAATAAAATAAAATAAAAATGGACTTTACGCATCGGACGAAACATGTTCACCTTCTGGAATTACATCACTTTTCTTTTTAACGCCATTGACCTCTAACAAATATAGAAAACGTGGTTTATCAAAGGCTTTTGTATAGAGGTCAACGCGTTGAAAATCCGTATTTATTTTAACAACATCGATTAGATTATTTTCGAAGCAATCATGTATAAAGTGATATTTTAGCCGATCTGCTTGGTCTTAGGATGTTGAACGGATTTTTAGTGACAGCTATTGTAGTAGAATTATCAACAAACATGGGGTGGTTATAAAATTTCAAACTGTATTCCCGTATCTGTTGTTGAATCCAGATGATTTGAAAGTAGCTCGCCATAGCAACATATTCAGCTTCACAAGTTGACAACGCGCAACTGATGTCTGCTTCTTACACTGACACGTGACTAATCTTCTCCAAAATAATCAACCTACTAAGGTAGATTTGTAGTTCATCTTCCGAATAATCCGAATCACGTGGGTAAGCTCAAAGTCATCATCATGAGGATACCATAACCCAAGTGTTGGTGTACCCTTCAGATAACAAATATCCTCTTGACCCTGAGAAGATGGTTAACCTTTGGTTTTGCCTGATATCTTGAACACAAACACATCGCGTACATGATATCAGGTCTTGAGGCAGTGAGGTGCATGAGGGATCCAATCATTCCTTGGTACATGGTGGCATCGACCAGATCACCATTCTCGCGGCTACATAATGGTTTGTGGCAAGTGGAGTCCTAGCTGCGGAAGCATTCTCCATGTCAAACCGACTGAGAATATCCCCTACATACTTGGTCTGATGTAGAAATATCCCCTTTGGTGTTTGATCCACCTGTAACCCGAGAAAGAACTTCATCTCTCCCATGGCACTCATCTCAAATTCTGCCATCATAACGGCTTCAAATTCTTTACATAAGTCTTCATTCTTTGAACCGACGAGATTAAGTCATGAACATAATCTGAACAAGCAGCAGATCAACATCCTTTTCTTTGATGAACAATGTACACTCAATTACACCTCTGCGAAATCCGTGTTTCACAAGGTGAGTTGAGAGTTTTTCATACCATGCTCTTGGGGCTTGATGAAGCCCGTAGAGAGCCTTATCCAGTTTGTAAACTCTGTCCCGATGATATAGATCCTCAATCCTTCGGGTTGACTGACATACACTGTTTCCCGGATTTCACCATGAAGAAATGCACTCTTTACATCCAGTTGATAGACTTTAATCTTCACGTAAGAGGCATAGGCTAGGAAGATACGTATGGCTTCCATCTCACCACAGGTGCAAATACTTCATTATAATCAATTCCCTTGACTTTTCGAAATCCTTGAACTACAAGTCGAGCCTTGTTCCTGATAATGACTCCATGGTCATCTTTCTTACATTTTAAGACTCATTTGGTGCCAATGACTTTAGCGCCTTTAGGTCTATCCACCAGTGTCCATACACCTAAATTCTTGAACTGAAGAAGTGTTGCACCCTGAAAGGATCATACATGCCAACTCAATGGGTGAATTGATGATTGTTCAGCTGGAATCCCACAAGTCCAAGATGCAATGCGGATGAAGATATGCAAGAAAAATAACAAGCGTTATCTTCCGCATTAGTCACTGCGGAAGACAAAAATCTAATGCGGACAAGTGTTTACTCTTCCGCATTAACTAATGCGGAAGACATAATACTTGTGCTGAAGAACAAGTTACTCTTCCGCATTGACTAATGCGGAAGAACAACAGAGATGATGCGGACAAGACTTTGATCATCCGCAGTAGACACCCCTCTCATCAGTTCAGCAGTGGTCAGTCCTTCTTGCAGCTTCAACTGAGATGGTTCTACAAACCATTCAGGATATTTATGGAGTACCGGGGCAAGTAGTTCTTGGTCTTTTATGTTTAACAACATGTCTTCAGCTGAAATTCTGTTTCTGGGTTTGGTCTTTGTCAATTCTTCTTCCAATTTCTTGAGTTTATCTTTCTTTTCATTGATTAATTGAAGTGTTGCAGCCCTTAATGATTTGTCTTCATGTTGGCAATCTTTCTTTTTGTGAATCCCTGACTAGAGAGATATTCCTTCATTTCCTTATCAGACATTTTATAAGGATCAGGAAATAATGATTAATGGGATGAGGTTGATTTCTTCAGTTGTGAAAGCTTTTGTATAGGACCCCTTCTTGGTAGTGGAACTTCATACCTTATGGGTTTCTTCAAGGATGAGTCTTTGTGCTTTGGAGTGTCCTTTATCATTGTCTTCTGATATTCAGTGTCTATTGTTGGATCAAGCAGCAGCTTCACTTTCTCTTCCTCCTTTTTCCTTTTATATTAAGTCATTGCAAACACTTCATCAGGATTATCGCCTTGATTGATCAAGAACATGGCTTAATCATCAAGTCATCAGTTTGAGCTTTGGTTACCATATCTTCTACTGACTGTTCTTCCTTAATAGGACTCTCCATGAGAACATCCTTTTTAACTTCTTCTTCATCAGCAATTTCTCCTTCTTCTAAGTCAATTGATCTGGCCAACTGTTTCAACTGAGCTTCTGCCTGCTCATGTTCTTCCAAAAATTTAGCAATTACTACTAAACTTCTTGGGTCATCCTTTTGTTTCTTTAATGGTTCTTCTTGTTGGATTCTATATGCCCAAGACACATAGAACATTGGTGCGGTTAGTATGTCATGATCCAAGTCGGGTTATACCAATAACAAGCTTTGCAATCACCGACAATTATTCAATTGATGATATGATCATGCAATTAATAATAACACCAAATTGCATATGAGATGGAACAACTTATTAGGATATTTTGTTCAAGAATATTACTTAGTGTTATTAAGTTAGTCATATAACATTAATAATAAAAGAGTGTATAAGTTATACAATTAAAAGTTAATTGTACAACTTATAAGGACTAGTTTTATAAAATTGTTTGATTAAGTTTTGGGGGAAAACTTTTATTTGGAGACCCATTCGGCCGCCCCCCTCTCCTATGAGAGTTTTTTTTACTTTCTTGTAAACTACAACTTTGATTACTAGTCCAACACTCAAGACATCCATCTCTTTCACACATGCAAAACACAAGTTAGAAGCTCCAATCTCTCTCTCAGACACTCGAGTTCCAGAAATCTTTGGAGAGGTATTGGAGTCATTTTGGTGTTCATCTCCCTAGCAAG
Organism: Flaveria trinervia; assembly: GCA_025506515.1. Taxonomy (NCBI): domain Eukaryota; kingdom Viridiplantae; phylum Streptophyta; class Magnoliopsida; order Asterales; family Asteraceae; genus Flaveria; species Flaveria trinervia. Next base: position 133,488 of record JACCIX010000829.1, on the reverse strand, counting down.
AAGAGGTGTTTGCAAGTTAGCTTGGGGTATACAAGCTTGAGGGGTCCTTTTCTTGGAGCCTTGGCTGAGTTTTGAGCATCTATCTTTCCTTTTGGTCGACTATCAAGCTGTTGAAAGGTAGTTTTTTCACAGCTCATTGTAGCTGTGATTTTATGTACATTTACATATTTCATAGCTTGCTTATTCACATATAATGATCCTTTGATTTTGGGTTGTTTTATACATATATATGTCACCATAGAAACATGAAATTCCGCTTTATAATCATGTTTCAAAATCATTTCCGCTGCGTTTTTTTGAAAGTTTAAAAGGTTAAACTTTGTTTTATGTTCTAACAAACTCAACATTGGCATCTAGAGCCGGTTATGTGGATAGCTTGCTTGTTCTTGTCGTTTAAAATTGTTTTTATGGGACTTTATAACCCTTTTAAGGACTTCAATACTCCTATATGTTCAATCCCCAAACTTTCAAGGTTATATTACACATGCTTGTGATTAAACCTGAAAGATATGCATGTTGATATGTATGTTGTTTGGACAATGTTTAAAACCCGAAATTTCAGTTTATGTTGGCTGAAGTTTCATGGGTTTTAGAGGGGATTCATTGTTATTTTTGGATGATATGATGAATGTTTATATTGGTGCATAACCTAGCCTTTGGCCTTGTGTTGTTTGGATGATTGCAACGTTGTATTGTTATTCAATGGGGTTGTATATTTATTTATTTGTGCTTTGTTTAAAATGTAATTTATTTATTATTGGGTTGTAATAAATAGATTAGGTGCATTTTCATTTTACTAGATATCTTGTATTAGGACTTTATATATTGTAATATGAAGACGTATGCGTTGGAAGCACAAAGGAAAAATATTAGAAACATGGGCATTTTGGATGCGGTTTCAAGTGGGAGGCTTTTGGAAGCTTTCTATGTGTTTTGTTATGACCCTTAGGAATGCCTATGGAACACACTTGTGATGGCAAACAAGTGTGGACCACTTTAGATGCTATGGTTATGCACATATGCTATGTTGTTTTGTTTATATTATTATGGTTGATGGCATGTATGTGATATTTGCTTTAGCAAACCTTTCTATGATCTTAACAAACAAATTAAATGGTTCTTAATTATTAAAAAGTAATAAAAGGTTATTAAATGATTTAATGATTTTAAAGATTAAAATAAGTTTTAATCAAAGGACCATAGGGTATCTTGTATTTGAAAGCATGCAAATACAAGTACTAAGAGTTTTCTAACCTAGAATTATGAAATCTCTAAATATTTTAAAACAAGATCAACACCGTCATTTTACACGACACTTGAGTCACTTGGAAACTCTTAGTGGGATAAAGGTCACCTAACCATTTTGTGGAACTTGTGATTTCAGGTGAGAATGCCTTATTTGTGGGATAAAGGTCACCTAACCACTTATTTTGGCAAACTCACACGTGGGTGTAAGTAGGGTGTCTTGATTTGAAAACCATGTCAAATCGATCACCTATGATGTGGTTTCCAAATGGTGTTGATGGGATTAACATGCCGACTTTATATATGATGTTTCAAGTCGATCCCATATCTCTAGAAGTTGAAATGGTTGCAATCGTCAATCGTTGACCACCTTATTAATTTAAATCGTGGGATAAAGGTCACCTAACCACAATTTAAATGTAACGTTGGATTCTAGATTTTAATATAAAATGACCATAAAAGGTATTTATTATTAAAATAACAATATCGAAAATACTAAAATTGATCTTTGTTAAATTTTGTAGATGGCCTCTAATAACCATGATAACAATGAAAATTCATCCGCGTCCGCCCAATCTTTAAGAGAGATTCTCTAAAATGAACGTCTAAACCATAAAATTTTATTGATTCGTTTCGAAACTTGAGAATCGTTCTCAAGCAAGAAAAACGTGCGTAGGTTTTAGACGACCCTATCCCCGATCAACCTAGTAAGGATGATGAGGAGGCCTTTAACGATTGGTTAAAATACACTGAGGACTCGGTCCAAGTGTCTTGCCTCATGTTGGCAAGCATGACTCCGGATCTCCAAAAGGAGTATGAAAATCACGGAGCCTATGACATGATAACCCAGGTGAAGGAAACGTTCCAACAGCAAGCAAGGGTTGCACGCTTTGAAACGGTTCAAGCGCTTCATGCATGTCATATGGACGACAACCAATCTATTTCATCTTATATGCTTAAGATGAAAAGTCACATTGACCGCCTCGAGAGGCTTAATTGTCCCGTCTCGAAGGAATTGGCCATGAATTTGATCCCTAATGGCCTTACCAAAAGGTTCGAGACATTCGTTTTGAATTACAACATGAATGCATGGGACAAGAGAATTGGTGAGCTTCACTCTATGCTCAAAATGGCCGAGGCGGCCATGGGTAAAAGGGTTTACCCATTCTCACCATCAATGAAGGTGGAAACAAGAAAAGGCCTAATCCCGCACCCAAAGCAAGAGTTGCCAAGGGTAAGGGACCCATGTCGGGTAAGGGGAAAGGGGGCAAGGGTGCCACCCAAAGCACCGGAGAAGAAGAAAAAGGTTGCTTCGAATGACCCATGCTTCAAGTGTGGGGAGATTGGACATTGGGCAAGGAATTGTCCCGTGCATCTCCAAGAGTTGAAAGCAAAGAAGGATGCCGGGCAGACCTCAGGTACAACATACATGATCCATATTGATTTAAATTTATTATCCTCTAGCACATGGGTATTGGATACTGGATGTGGAACTCACATTTGCAATTTGTTGCAGGGGTTCAAAAGAAGTAGTGACTTCAAGAAAGGGGATGTTAGCCTTTACATGTACACTCTGTGAGGGAAATCTGGATCTTCAAAGCCATGTGGTTGATTTACATAGACTTCTTCAGCAATCTTTCCATACAAGAAGGCACACTTTACATCCATTTGATAAACAGTAAATTTCATGGACGTAGAATATGCGAGAAAGATTCTGATTGCTTCTAGTCGGACAATAGGAGCAAACACCTCATCGTAGTCAATTCCTTCTTCCTGAGTGTATCCCTGTGCCACTAGTCTTGCTTTATTTTTGATGACTATCCCTCTATCATCAGTCTTGTTCCTGTACAACCATCTGGTACCGATAGGGTATTGTCCTTCGGGAAGATCTACCAGCTGCCATACTTCTTGTTTCTTGAATTGGAGCAATACTTCCTGCATTGCTTCAATCCAACTATTATGTTGAAGCGCCTCTTTGATGTTTTTGGGTACTGTTTGACATAGAAAGCATGAGAACAAACAAATGTTTGCAATACTTGACTTGCTTCTTGTCACTCTCTCATTAAGATCACCAATAATGGTTTCAACTGGATGATTCTTGTGTATTCTTATGGTGGGAATGATGTCACCCGCAATAGTTACATCAAGATTGGAGACATTCAGTTCATTATGGTCAGAGGCACAATCATCTTGTATTGTTGTTGAATTATGAAGATTGCAAATTCTGTTTGAGTAACTGCTACATCTTCAGCAACACTAAGGTTGCTTGCATCATTTGAAGTACCTTGAGTTTCTTCTTGATGAGAAACCTAATTTTGATATCTGATCTCAAGTGACAAGTCATCTGAGTGAGATGGTACCAGGCTAGGGCCTTCTTCAGAGGAAATACTAAGGTTTTATGATAGGTGTGTGATGGGATCAGCTTGAAGAGGAACATCTTCATTCATATGTTCATCAGATGTAGGTGGGATCAATGGATAATTTTCTCTTCTTTTTACAGTTGATGAAGTATCACCAGAATGTATATTTCCTGCATCAGACAAGTGAAATTGGTCAAAGGATTTAGTAAAAGTGTCAATATCAAACAACCAATCAGGACCATTTGTAGATTTGGGAAACGAATGTTCCTTGAATTGAACATTTGTGGATTCATCAATAATGTTCAGTCTAGGATTGAACACTCTATAAGCCTTTGAGACGGAAGAATAACCTACAAAAAATCCTTCATCAGACTTTGATGAAAATTTTCCCAATGATAACGGGTGTTTAATATTGAGACTGGACAACCAAATGATTTGAGAAATCCAATGAATGGTTTCCTTTGAAATATCAGTTCATAAGGTGTCATGTTACATTCTTTAACAATCAGAGTTCGATTTTGCACAAAGCACGATGTGTTAACTGTTCTGCCCAGAAGGTGATTGGCAGTTTAGCATGGGCTAGCATAGTTCTTGCTGCTTCAATCAGTGTTCTATTTCGCTTTTCACATACCCCATTTTGTTGAGGAGTTCTAGCTGCACTGAATTGATGAGCAATGCCTTTGGTTGCACAAAAGGAACTCATATTTTCATTTTTGAACTCTATACCATTATCACTTCTTATTATTTTGACTTTAAGATCAAGTTGATTTTCAATTTTAGTGATAAATTCTTGAATGATTTGGGATGCTTCATTTTATGAAGTAGGAAGAACACCCATGTGAATCGAGAAAAGTCATCAATGATCACTAAACAATATTGTTTCTTTCCCATACTCATTACATGAGTTGGTCCAAAGAGATCCATGTGAAGTAACTTCAATGGAGTATTTTTAGTGTTCACCAACTTCGTTTTGTGAGACGATTGTGTTGTTTTCCTTTGAGGCACGCTGAGCATTGATCAATAAAATTGAATTCTTTTTGAGGAAAACCAATTACATGGTTTCCTTTGACTAACTTGTTCATATTTTTAAAGTTAGTGTGCCCCAAACGTCTATGCCAAAGCTATGACTCATCAAATGATGCTTTAGACAAAAGACATGTTTCTTCCTTAGGTGATGCAGAACACAGGTTTAAGATATATGTATTATTCTTCCTTGGAGTCTTAAGACAACCCATTCTTCAGGATCTGAAATCCAGATTTCAGAATGTAGCAGCGAGTGTCTGTAAAGTGAATGGAATATTATTTGTTGTAGATCTAAGACACGCTTAGCAGATTGAAATTCAGTTTTCACAGTAATTCACTCTGTCAAAGCTCAGCATCCCATTTGTCACAGATGCTTCTCCTGTAATCCTTCCACCTTTTGAATCTCCACCGAATGCTAGAGTAGTTCCTTGTATGTACTTGAAATCATGAAGGAGGGAACGATCTCCAGTCATGTGTCGGGAGCATCCACTGTCTACATACCATAGGCTATTAGACTTGTGTGGATGAACCTACAAACAAAAAGAACAATTTGAATAAGGAACCCAAGCCATGATGGTCTTGGGTTTCACGTTCCTATTCATGATAGTCACCTCCTGGTATTTCCATCTAAATGGTGATTTAGATGAGGTGATTTGGGAGATTTTTGGTAATGAATTGATCGAGTCATCTCATCTACATCTACTGAGGATTCAGATGAATAATGAAATCATTGGTCTCTATTTATTTGAAAAAATTTAGCCCATGTTTCATTATCAAAAGTTGGTTTTTGCTTAGGAAGGTCAAGTTTGTGTTTCATTGTGAGATGATTTCTTTGACCCTTCCTTAAATCTTTCGAGTTATTTCTGTCATTTGTTGATCTAGGAGTCCTAGATTGAGTATTATGAAGATGAGTTTGATAGAATACATATAGTAGATGTTTTAGAGATGGGCTTGTGTTGTGGAATTCTCAACCCCTTCTGATTGAAGTAACAATCAAATGTATTGTGATTGTTCATGTCACAGATTGAACAATACTTGTTGAAATAGAATTTTTGGTGGAGTGATTGTTCATATCACAGATAGAACAATATTGATTAAAGAAGCATTTATCTGTCTTGTGATTGAACATGTCACAAATATCACAATACATTTGTTTGTTTCTTGAATCAGATTTTTCTTTGAGTGACTCAACTGATACTTTCTTTTGATGAGTCACTTTCTTTTCTTAGGCGATGAATTAGATCAGCCCTTTTTGTAGATTGTTTCACAATACTACTCTTGTTCAGTTGTCTGGGTTGTTTTTGTTTCTTCAACCTACTTCTTACCTCTTTCCTAAACTGGTCAACATGTTCTTTGTTACAGACATCAAACCCAACTCCCTGCCTTAATTTGGATGACTGAGGGTCTGATGAATTTTTAAGTGTTGAACTCAGTTTTCCAGTTGGTTTCTTTTTCAGTGAAACCTTTTCTGACTTGCTTGAATTTTATGGAGATACAATCTCATTGTTAGAACTACTCTCAGTAGTGGGTTTCACTGTTTTGACATATTTCTTTTTCCCTTGTAAAATAGATGGAATGAATTTTATAAAAGGTACAATTGCTTTTACAGGGCTTGAAGATTTTTTGACAATCACTGTCTTGTCAGAACACTCTTTGATTTTGATTGGGTATCCTAACTTGATTTCGTCCTTATTGGTTTCAAAATAAACATCAGGTTTGTTTTGAGGATTTGTCACTTGTTTCACTTCTGATTTAGGTTCCATAATTTTAGGTTCAATTGATTCAGAGAGTGATACAGAGTCAGGCATGACAGTGTAATTGTCATTGTATGGTGGAGGACATGAATTGTACCCAATCCCTAACATGTCCTTTGGATCCTTTTGTGAATCCACATTTCTTGCAGCTTGACTGAAGACAATTGAAACTTTTCAAGTTTCACTTCAATCATAGATTATTGAGCTTTAGCTTGAGCTAATTTTTCAGTAAATAGCTCATTTTCAGCTGCAAGATTATATTTCTACCATGCAATTTTTCTATGTCAGAAATAAGAGATTTGATTTTGATTTCAAAACTTTTTAGTTCTCTCTTCATCATTTCTGACTTCACCTTTTCTTCTTTAATTTTATCTGCCAGTTTATGATTACGTTCTCTATACTCTTGTAATTCATTTATGCATTTCTCACTACAAAGGTTAGTTTTTACCTCAGTAGGCATTGTAGATGGTCCATCATTGATATGAGCCATGAGTGCATGATTCTAGAATTGAGGCTTGACTTCCTCAGCATACACACTCCAGTCACATATCCCATCTTGTTTGATCACAAGGGCACTTGCAGAAGGCTGACTGCTTGCATGGGCTTGATTCGTCAGTTGTGGTTGATTCTGATATGTTTGTTGATGATGAGAATGATGGTACTACTATTGTTGATTGTTTGAGTGATAGCTTGAATTGGGCTGTGAGGATGATTGACCATGAGAATTCCTTGAATGGTTGGTTCTTTTAGGAGCATTGCACTCTCTTGAGAAATGGCTAGTCATGCCACAGTTGAAGCATTTTACTTTGGATTTGTCATATCCAAGCTTTGTGTTCTCATTCAGGCTCAATTTTCTTCCTTTTTTGAAGAATTTCTTTGCTCTCATGGCAATCATTGCCATTTGTCACTGTAGATCCATCTCCTCAACATCATCAGGATCTAATACTTCTAAATCTTCTTGTATTAATGGGCAGAAGTGAGTTGTCCCCTAAGATATGCTTCAAAACTTGCAATAAAGGCATTGTAGGTTGCCTTTTTCTCTTTTGATTTTAAGTCTTCTGGAGAGATTTTAGGTGCAGTGGAGACTTTTGGTGCTTGTGCTGAAGTTGAATGGTGATTGAATGATGGAGATGCAATGAACCCAATATTGTTCATTTGATCTCTTGATGAGATGAAGTCATCTTCCTCTGTGATGAAAGCATTTTCAACAAAATGTGATTCTGAAGGGAATTTGTAGGCTTCAATCACTCTTGGCCCACTCGGATTTCTATTTCGTTCATCAAGTTCCAAAGCTTCAATCTTGGCTATCATAATGTCTAGAGTGGTACTCTCAAGATTAAGAGTATTTTTCAACATTGTGACATTTTGCTTCCAGCTTTCAGGCAGACTGTGAAGCATTTTCTTGTTAAGTTCTTTAATGTTGTATGAAACACCCATAATTTCCAAGTCATTGACCAACTATACAAATCTATGCAGTTGTTTGGATATGGATTCTCCTTTGGTGTGATGGAAGGTTCATACTGATTGACCAGCTTCTCTTTGTTAATTTCAACAACTACACTGCTACCTTCACACATAATTTTGAGAGCATCCCAAACAGCTTTAGCAGTTCCATATTTTTCCAATCTTTTCAGCACATCCATTTTGAGTGCTTGAGTCAAAATAGAGTATGGTTTAAGATCAATTTTGATTTTCTTATAGTCATCTTCATCCAGAGTTAAGTCTTCAATTGGTATTCTAGCATCTTGTACGGTGCAGCTTGAGCTGTTGACAAAGTAACGGGAATATGTGGACCCTTACATATTAAGATCCCAAAGTCAGGATCTACACCTGTGATATAATTTCTCCGTATTTTCAATTGTTTAAACTCAGATTTGTGTTTAAGCATGGGAGGTTTAGGTGTATGACATAATTCAAAGTAACTGTTAGAATCCATGTTGATTTGTGTAAAAATAGATTTAGTTGATATTAAGATTGATTAAGTTTGACGAGTCCGACTTGTTCAAGCAGTTCTGTTGAGGTTCAGAATGAGTGTTCTTGCTATTTGACAAGAGTATTCTTGTTGTTTGCTAAGTAGAGATGGTGATATCCATTACTAGCAACTTGATTCTCAGATCAATCATTTCTATTCAGTCTGTGCACAGATCTGAAAGAGAATCGAGAGCCAAAGATCTGATACCAATTGACTATTTTTAGTAGAGTGATATTCTTACTGAGAATCGAATATGATAATCAAGTCAATGATTGGTTGGTGGAAACAAACAATCAAAGAACAATCAAGCAAAAAATTACTCATAAATGATGTTGTATTGATATATGAATGTTGACAAATTACAGAGAATAATTACAACAAAAAATCTCTGTCTATCAACCGTCATCTCTCAGTACGAGGTTAACTATTCTATTTATAGACGAGACAAGATGCCTTTACAAAATGACTAAACTACCCCTGACCTATTACATCAGAAACTAGTCTAAGTCTTGATCCACATCTCTGCTTGTTCATCCGCATTGACAAATGCGGATGAGTTAATCTTGATCAGCATTTCCACTTGATCACCAGCATTAGTAAGTTGTCATCCGCATTGGTTAATGCGGATGAACAAATACTTGTGCGCATTTGGTTGGTCATCCGCATTTGTCAATGCGGATGATCAAAGTCTTGTCCGTATCATCTGTTGTTCTTCCGCATTAGTCAATGCGGAAGAGTAACTTGTTCTTCAGCACAAGTATTATGTCTTCCGCATTAGTTTATGCGGAAGAGTAAACACTTGTCCGCATTAGATTTTTGTCTTCCGCATTGACTAATGCGGAAGATAACACTTGTTATTTTTCTTGCATATCTTCATCCGCATGTATCTTGGACTTTTGGGATTCCAACTGAACAATCATCAATTCTCCCATTGAGTTGGCATGTATGATCCTTTCAGGGTGCAACAAGAAGTTCTTTCTGCATGGCACTCATCCAGCCTCATCATTCAGAGCTTCACTGACGTATTTTAGCTCAAACTGAGACACAAAACAACGATACGCACCATCATGAAGGTATCCTTTTTCCATTACCGAGGCATAATCAGCTGAATAAAGCTGATTTCTTGTATGTACTCCTAATCTGACATCCCTAATGACATTGTCTAGAGGATGATAGACATTTAAGCGTGATCCAGGAGTGATGGGAACACTACCTCAGAATCGAGATTATGAACGTTTGGTTTCGTATCTAAGGCAGAAGGAGTGTGAGGTTCTAAAGACTCAGAGGCATAAATGTCAGATGCTTGTGGACTTGTAGTAGCAGGAACCTGTGCCTCCTAATTGTTCTGGTCATTCTCCATAGCTTCATCGTCAGAGGAGGAGTCACTAACTTTGAGTGCTCCCCCTGAATGGTTAGGCGATTCACCTTGTGAACCAGATGATATTGAATCTTGTGATGGTGTGTTTAAGACATCATACATCATTTTGGCTGGTAACTCATCATTAGACGAAGTGGGAGGTATGTTGAAGGACTTGAAGAATCCATCATAATCAAAAAAGAATGCGGGTCCTTTTCCAGCAGGCGGGGTGGTGTATCTCTGAACATCCAAGTTACACCACACTTCTACTTGACCCGTTAAGTTGTTGTAAACTCTCTTATTCGATATGTTGTATCCTAGAAAGATTCCCTCTTCAGCTTTCTCACTAAACATTCCATCTTGATTTTTCTTCAGTAGGGTGCACGGTGGTCCAAACTATTCGAGATACTCTAGATTTGGTTTACGTTGTTAAAGTAACTCATAACACGTCTTGCCAAGGCGTTTAACTACTAGAACTCGATTTAACGTGTAACACGCATTGGCAACTGCCTTATTCCAAAATTGGATAGGCAGTTTTGAGTCTGCTAGCATTATCCGTGCTGTCTCAATTAAGCTACGATTCTTTCTCTCAGCAACACCGTTCATCTGAGGAGTGTAGGTGGAAGTGAACTGGTGCACAATTCCCTTTTCTTTGTAGAAGGCCTCCATCCATTGGTTCTTGAACTCAGTTCTGTTGTCTGAGCATACTTGTCTTACCTACAGCATACTTGAAGTAGGTAAATTTGGTATTGTCAAAACCAAAAGTTGTGTCCTTAGTAGCAATTAAGTTCTGTCCAGTCTTCTTGACAAACTTTTTAGCTCTCCAGAAAACACTTGCTAAGGCCCACATTATGTCCATTCTTTCCAGCTCTATCTCGTCTACCTGCTCGTAGTCCTCATCTACGAGATGGCAGTTCCCAATTTTCCCAGCAACTAGCCTATCATAGGAGTGGATGACAGCTGCTAAGAGATCCATGTGCTCATTTGCTACCTCTACTATCACATTCCCGAGATTCTCAGTCTTTAGTTTTGTAGCATTGGCTTGAGGTGCTATGTATTGGTACCAGACGGCCCTGGCATGTCAGATCCTGAAGTATTGGCTTGAGATGGACCAGCTGAACTCAACACAAATGCCGTTTATAGTTGCGCTCCAGATGTTTTGGCTTGTGGAGTTGAGTTGTCCAGTGCCGGATTCTAATCATATGAAGACTATTGAGCCCTGTAATTCATCCTCAACTCTTCCTCTCTCAGTTTCAGAATGAAATCATTGATATCTAACTTCGTCAGCATATTATTCTGTCTGAGGTTGGAGACAAAGGACACCCACTTCTCTGGCAACCAATCTGCAAAGTTCGAAACTTTGTCTTCCATAGACGTGGTGACTCCATGAGTGTGCAGCTCACTCACTAAGTGGTAGAACTGTTCAATGACGTCGTCCAAGCTCTCCTTTCCCATTGACATGAAGTTGTCAAACTCCTTCTTCAACGCTTTAGCCTTTATAGCTTTTAAAAATGCATTTCCGTCATACCTCTTTTCCAATGCATCCCATAGCTTCTTTGCTTGCTTGTTCTCAGAAAATTGATGAAAGATGTCCTTAGGAATTGACTGAGTTAGCAATGCATAAACTTTCTTCTCAGCATTGTACTTTACCTTTTGTCTATCATTCATGCCCCCTAATGTAGGTTTGACCCTATCTGCACCTACAGGCATGCTATACCCTGTCTCTATCGACTCCCACAGATTAGGATCTACGCCATTCAAGTAGATCTCGAATCTTTGCTTCCACTGTGTGTAATCATCTAACGTGATTAGCTTAGGGGTTTTTTATGATTCCCCACTTCATTTCCAAAAGCCATAGATTCCACATCCTTGAATCTCTCCCTACGGTGAACACTGAATATTGATCCTCCATTACCATCAACTTTAAACTTTGGAACAAACTGTTTTACTTATGAGAATGAAGGTGTGCGATCGGACAGCTCGTGCGATTGAACAATGAGAATGGCTCAAACATGCGAATGAACCAATGCGAATGAATCAATCGTGCATATGGACCGGTGCGGATTAACAATGTGAATAGACAGTTCAGTTGTATGAATGGATGTACGAATGAGTCCATTCGTGCATATGAGGGATGCGGATGAATTCAGTCATGCGACTGAAGCTACTGGATTTTGAGAATTCGAAGGTTTAAGGTATTTTGGACGCAAAAACACGAATTTCTTACTAACCCTAATTGTCGTATGCCGGAAAACGTTAACTTTATGAACTGGAGATGTTTAAAACACTGTTTGACACAAAAGATTGCGTTTTTGATTGGAAAACACAATTTTTATATCAAAAAACAATTGAATCACACGTAAATCAAGAGCCAAAGCTCTGATACCACTTGTTAGGATTGTGTACGTGACGAAGTACTAACAATATACATGTATACCTAATCAAATAGTGCGGAATCCTATTTGATTGGCGATCCAATAAGTGACAACGCACGTAGAATCAATTCTAGATTGAATCTTGTTGGACCAAAAGAACCATGAGCCTGATCCGAAAAACCTCTAAGTCCCACAGACATCACAACAACTGCTGAAGACTTGATCAGCTGTTTGACAAAGTCTGAAGACTTCAACAGCTGAAGACTAAAGTACTGAAGACTTCAACAGCTGAAGACTAAAGTACTGAGACTTCAACAGCTGAAGACCAAAGTCTCAAGATCAACAGCTGAAGACTAAAGTACTGAAGACTTCAACAGCTGAAGACGACTAAAGTACTGAAGACTTCAACAGCTCAAGACCAAAGTCTGAAGATCAACTGCTGAAGAACAAAGTACTGAAGTTCAACAGTTGAAGTACAAAGACTGAAGACATCAGCTGATGACAACAGCTGAAGTTCAAGTACAAGTACTGAAGCCTTCAGAGTTTGTTACAACAGCTGAAGAAGCATTCTTCAGTTGTTGTGATGGTTTCCTTTCAGTAGTTTTTATTTTTGTTTTTGTATTTGTAAAACGACTGAAGAGCATGTTTTCAGTCGTTGTAGTTTCAGTAGTTTCTTTTCAGTAGTTGTAGTGATAGTTAACACTTAGCATTTTTGTAAGAAGTTGTCAGCTGTTTGACATCTTCAGTAGTTGTGTTAACTATCAGTAGTTTGAATAAATTATGTTAGATGTCACTACCAAGTGACATCAACAGACGTCACATCTCTTATAGAAGAGGTGTTGACCTAATTGTATGTGTGACATTCTGTTACTAGCAAAGCGAATATTGAATGAAATATCTTTTGCAGAATTCTCTCTGTCTATAACCGTTTGTTCTTACCTTGAATATCTTTTGTGTTCTTGTGAATTGGCTAATACATTGTTTGATTTTCGCTGCTATACTCTCTAATCAATCAAACGTAGATCACTGATCCAAACATATATCACACTCTTTAACCTATAAGTTAGTAAAATTAAAACCCTTTTAATTTTATAACTTGAACACACTTTATTTTTTATTATTTAACCCACTTAAATAATAAAACAAATAGTTTCTCTTGAACAAATTATCCATATAATTTTGTTCTATTTCAAAAGTAATAATTTAGAAAGCCTATTTTCTAATTTGGTGTCAATATTTATTTGTTTGATCTTATCAACAAATAAATATTTATTGGTATTTGTTCAGCTTGTTATTGATTATGACCTGACTTGGATCATAACGTAATAACCACGCCAATGTTGTATGTGTCTTTGGCATACAACAAACAACACATTCTTCTAAACTGTGATTTAGAGAGAGGTGTTCTGGGAGATTTCTGATGAAATTTTGATTGTTTCATCTCATTAATATCAACTGAAGAGTCAGATTAATAATGAAACCTTTGGCCCCTATTTCTTTGAAAAAACTAACCCTTTTTTATTATCAAACATAATTTTTTGGTTTGGGAAGAATATATATTTGCTTGATGTTATGATATTTGTTTCTTTGACTTTACTTCTAACTCTTTTATGTTACCCATGTCATTATCTATACTAGAAGTCCTTGATTGATTATTATAAAAATGACTTCTGATTTTGGGTTTCACAGATGATATTGGTGAGATGGGTTTGTTTAGAGAAATTATCAACCTTTTTTGCTTGAAGTAACAATTAGATGTATTGTGATTGTTCATATCACACACTGTACAATATTCATTAAAATAGCAGTATTTGGTGGAATGATTGTTAATGTCACAGATAGAGTAGTATTGATTGAAAAAGCACTCTTCTACTTTATGATTAGACATGTTACATATGTCACAATACATATGTTTGTCTCTTGATTCTAATTTTGCTTTTGCTGACTTAGTTGATTTGCTCGTTCTCAACTAAGTCACAATCTTTGGTTTAAGGAAAGAAGGAAAATCAGTCCTTTTAGTAGTTTGCTTTAGAACATTACTTTTGTTGACTGTTTTAGGTTGTTTTTGTTTTGTTAACACTTTCTTGATTTCTTGCTCAAACAGATTTACATGCTCCTTATTACAGATGTCAAAACCTACTTCTTGTTTTTATTTTGATGATCGGGGGTCTAACTAAATTTTAGTTTTTGTAATGAGTGAGCTCTTGTCTTTCTTTGGTAGTGAAACCTTGTCTGATTTGCTTGAATTATTTAGAGATTTAATCTCCTAATCAGAACTGCTTTTAGTAGAGGGTTTCACTAAAGCCACAACTTTCTTCTTTCCTTTTGAAATTGCAAGTATAAATTTCACAAAGGGCACAATGGCCTTGATTGGGCTTCTGGTTTAATGACATTCACTGTCTTGTCTGAACACTCCTTGATTTTAATTAGGTGACCTAATTTAATTTTATCCTTTATTGTTTCAATGTAAACAGTTGTTTTGTTTAGAGGATTTGTGACTAGTTATACTATTGTGTTTGGTTCAATAATATTAGGTTCATTTGCTCTTTGAGTGTGATAGATTCAGGCATGATAGTGTAGTTGTCAATGTAGGGTGGAGGAAAAGAGTTATACCCTATCCCAGACATATCATTGGGATCTTTTTGCGAGTCTAGCGTCTATTGCAGCTTGACTGAAGACAAAAGAAACTTTTCAAGTTTCACATTAGTAAGTGGTTGTACAGCTTTCGATTGAGCTAACTTTTTAGTTTGGTGCTCATTCACAACTGTAAGAGTGTACTTCTCACCATGCAATTTTTTCAATTTCAGAGATGAGAGATTTAATTTTGTTTACAAAGCCTTTAATTTCTCTCTTAAGAATCTCTAACTTGACAATTTCTTCTTTTATTTTATCAACCAGTTTATGATTGCGCTCTCGATAACCTTGCAGCTCATCATGCATTTATCACTACAAAGGTTGGATTTTACCTCAGATGGCATAGAGATGGACCATCATTGATGTGACCCATGAGTGCATGATTCTGAAATTGAGGCTTCACTTCCTCTTCATACAGACTCCAATCACATACTCCATTTTTTCTGATAACAAGAGCATTTGAAGATAACTAACTCCTTCCATGAGCTTGATTAGTCAGTTGTGGCTAATTCTGATAAGGTTGTTGATGTTGTTGATGATGATACTACAGTTGGTGATTGTTGGAGTGGAAGCTTGTGCTTGGTAGTGGAGATGACTTACCTTGAGAGTTTCTTTGGAAAGTGTTATTGTTTCTTCTAGGAGAATTGCACTCTTTGGAGAAGTGACCAATCACACCACAGTTGAAACACTTTACTGTGGATTTGTCATAACTAAGTTTGGTTTTTTCATTTAGACTAAGCTTCTTTCCTTTTCCGAAGAACGTCTTGGCTCTCATTGCAATCATAGCCATTTGCGATTGAAGATCCATTTATTCCACATCATCTCGATCCATTTCTTCCAAGTCTTCTTGGATAAATGAGTAGAAGTGAGTCTTCATCCTAGGTAAGCTTCAAAGATAGCAACAAAGGAAATGTATGTTGCCTATTGCTCTTCTGATCTTAGGTCTTCATGAGTAGTTGAGGGAGTGGCAGTAACCCTGTTGGTTGAGATGATGTTCATGCCTTGTTTATTGATGGAGCAGCAATGAAACCAGTTGTCTTCACTTGATCTCTTGAGGAGAGAAAATCATCATCCTTAGTGATGAATGCATTTTCCACAAAGTGAGTGTCTCATGGAAATTTTTAAGCTTCAATAACTCTAGGACCACCAAGATTCTTGCTCCTTTCATCAAGTTCACGAGCATCTATTTTGGCAATCGTGAGTCAGTCGCACGACTGAACCTTCAGTCGTGCGTATGGATCAATTGCATGAGTCAGTCAAATGGTTCAGTCGTACGACTCGAAACCACTAACCTATAAATACCACCTAATTCATGGAAAAAAGAGAACACTTTGATAGATACTTCATATACACATAAACCCTAGCTCTCTAGAGTGTACCAAACAACCTGTACAAGTTCATAGTTCGTTCCTGATCAATTCCTACTCGTTCTTAGTGTTTAGTTTAATCTTATATCGATCGGGTTATCATTCTCACTGATTGGATAGCCAATCAAATAGGATTCAACACTATTTGATCTGGTAAAATGCAGAATCAGTTAGTACCCGTACGTACATGGTCCTAACCTAATAGAACTGTTTCGAAGCGCTCTACCCTTGCTTGTTGGAGGAACGTTTCCTACAACTGTGTAATGATGTCGTATTCTCCGTGATGTTCGTACTGCTTTTGGAGATCCGGAGTCATACTTGCTAACATAAGGCAAGACACTTGAACTGAGTCCTCAGTGTATTTCATCGTATTATTATAGGCCTCCTCATCTTCCTCATTAGGTTGATCGGGAATCAGATCATCTAAAATATATGACCGTTTCTCTTGCTTGAGAACAATTCACAAGTTTTGAAACCAGTCTATAAAGTTTTATGGTTTAGATGTTCCTTCGTAGAATCGTCCTTGGTTATAATGAGTGAGCGGACATGATATCATTATTTTCATTGTTGTTGCTGGCCATCTATAAAATTTAACAAAGTTCAATTTTAGTATTTTCGATATTATCATCTTTTAATTATTAATGTCCTTTTATGTGTCTTACACAATTTTAAAATTCTTGAATCCAATATTACATTTAAATAGTGGTTAGGTGACCTTTATCCTATTATTTAAATTGACAAGGTAGTCAACATTTTGACAATTGCAACTCTTTGCAACTTCTAGAGGTATGGGATCGACTTTAAACATCATATGTATAGTCGGCATGTTTATCCCATCAACACCTTTTGTCAACCACATTGTTGGTGATCCAATTAACAGGGTTTCTAAATCAAGTTACCCTACTTGCACACACATGTGGGTTTTCCAACATAAGTGGTTAGGTAACCTGTATCCCACAAATTTGGTATCCACGCCTAAAATCACAAGTTCCCTCAAAATTGTTAGGTGGCCTTTATCCTATTAGGAGTTTCCAAGTGACTCAAGTGTTGTGCAAAAGGACGGTATTAAACTTGTTTTTGAAAGAAATTTTAAGTTTTCATAATTCTAGTTTAGATCACTCTATGTACCTTGTATTTGCATGCTTTCAAACACATGGTACCCTATGGTTCTCTTTTTAGTAAAACCTATTTTATTAAAATCATTAATCCTTTTAGTAACCTTTTATTAACCACATAATGATAAGGAACCATCAGTTTTCAGCTGGTTGTGTTTGTTAATAAGTTTGTTATGCATACACATATATCAAACAACAACCATAAAACAAACAACCAAACAAGCATAATCGTACAATCACAAGTGCATAACCATAGCCACTAAGTTAACTACACTTGTTTACCATCACAAGTGTTGTCATTTGGTCTTTCCTAAGGGTTAACAATGACACATCAAAATGTATCCATGAACTCCCACTTGAATCCACATCCAAATGCTTCAAGTGTCCATGTCTTTTGTGTCCTTCCTTTGTATCTTCCTTTGGTCTCCAACTTGTGAATCTTATTTTACAAAACTCATTCCTAATACAATTTTTCTAATAAAAGGAATGCACCGAATCTATTTATTACATAACCAAAGAGTAAACAAATTACAACCCAAAGATACAAACACAAAATTATAATTACAACCCTTTTGAAAGAATTAACCCAAAAATGACAAAACATTCAACCAAATCCAAAATACACTTGGTCAAGGCTACGTTATGCACTAAAACATGTGTCCAGGAACAAAAAGAACCCCTTTTGAACCCACAAAATTTCAGCCAACATAAACTTAATTTTAGGGTTTTTGTCCAAGCAAAACAATCAACCATTTGACATCAATCTTTCAAGGTTTATTCTAAAGCATGTAAAATAAAACTTGAAAGTCAAGGAATTCATACATCCAAATAAAGTCAGCCCCTAGTAGGTTGAAAAAGTCCAACAAAAATAACTTTTCTCGGACTTTTCAAGCAGTTTTTCACATTACCAGCTCTAGACGCCATTGTTGGGTTTGTTGCAAGTTTACAAAGATTGTTTAACCATTTAAACAAAAACACAGCGGATATATGAACATATATATTACCTTTAGATTCTGAAAATTAACCATTTTAATAATCATGATTACAAACCCAAGAACATGGATCATGTATATGTGAAAAGAAATGCTATCAAACATAAACAAGCATAGGGTGTTCTTAGAATACAACCTTTCTACGCACAAGAAGATGAGATGGATGTTAGATGAAGGAGATGAGTTCTTGAAAGGAAGCCTCCAAAGAAGAAGACCTCAAGCTTGTATACCCACAAGCTCTTGCCAAACACCTAACTTGTTAGGGAGTTGAACACCAAATCTCTTCTCCTTCTCGCAAATCCGAAAATCAGCCAACTAAACTTCAAAATCAGCCAACAAGTTCGAAATTTTCAGCCAAGAGAAAGAAGAAGAGAGAGCTTTTTGCATGTGTGTGAGAGAGAGTGTGTTAGGATAGAGTGCAAGAGTGTTTAAGTATTGTATTAAAACAAGAAAATGAATCCGAAGGAGGGCAACCATGCGGCTTTGAAAAATAAGGTTTAAAATTGGGTTCCCACCCATTTTAGTTTTATAAATATATCACACTCTTTAACCTATAAGTTAGTAAAATTAAAACCCTTTTATTTTATAACTTGAACACACTTTATTTTTTATTATTTAACCCACTTAAATAATAAAACAAATAGTTTCTCTTGAACAAATTATCCATATAATTTTGTTCTATTTCAAAAGTAATAATTTAGAAAGCCTATTTTCTAATTTGGTGTTAATATTTATTTGTTTGATCTTATCAACAAATAAATATTTATTGGTATTTGTTCAGCTTGTTATTGATTATGACCTGACTTGGATCATAACGTAATAACCACGCCAATGTTGTATGTGTCTTTGGCATACAACAAACAACACATTCTTCTAAACTGTGATTTAGAGAGAGGTGTTCTAGGAGATTTCTGATGAAATTTTGATTGTTTCATCTCATTAATATCAACTAAAGAGTCAGATTAATAATGAAACCTTTGGTTCCTATTTCTTTGAAAAATATGACCCATTTTTATTATCAAACGTAATTTTTTGGTTTGGGAAGATCATATATTTGCTTGATGTTATGATATTTGTTTCTTTGACTTTTCTTCTAACTCTTTTATGTTACCCATGTCATTATCTATACTAGAAGTCCTTGATTGATTATTACGAAAAGGACTTCTAATTTTGGGTTTCACAGATGATATTGGTGAGATGGGTTTGTTTTGAGATATGCTCAACCTTTTTGCTTAAAGTAACATTCACATGTATTGTGATTGTTCATATCACAGACTGTACAATATTCATTAAAATAGCAGTATTTGGTGGAATGATTGTTAATGTCACAGATAGAGTAGTATTGATTGAAAAAGCACTCTTCTACTTTATGATTAGACATGTCACATATGTCACAATACATATGTTTGTCTCTTGATTCAAATTTTGCTTTTGATGACTTAGTTGATTTGCTCGTTCTCAATTAAGTCATAATCTTTGGTTTAAGGAAAGAAGGAAAATCAGTCCTTTTAGTAGTTTGCTTTAGAACATTACTTTTGTTGACTGCTTTAGGTTGTTTTTGTTTCCTTAACACTTTCTTGATTTCTTGCTCAAACAGATTTACATGCTCTTTATTACAGATGTCAAAACCTACTTCTTTTTTTTATTTTGATGATTGGGGGGTCTGACTAAATTTTAGTTTTTGAAATCAGTGAGCTCTTGTCTTTCTTTGGCAGTGAAACCTTGTCTGATTTGCTTGAATTATTTGGAGATTTAATCTCATAATCAGAATTTCTTTCAGCAGAGGGTTTCACTAAAGCCACAACTTTTTTCTTTCCTTTTGAAATTGCAAGTATAAATTTCACAAAGGGCACAATGGCCTTGATTGGGCTTGATGGTTTAATGACATTCACTGTCTAGTGTGAACACTCCTTGATTTTAATTAGGTGACCTAATTTAATTTTATCCTCATTTGTTTCAATTTAAACATTTGTTTTGTTTTGAGGATTTGTGACTAGTTATACTATTGTGTTTGGTTCAATAGTATTAGGTTCAATTTGCTCTTTGAGTGTGACAGATTCAGGCATGACAGTGTAGTTGTCAATGTAGGGTAGAGGACAAGAGTTATACCCTATCCCAGACATAGCATTGGGATCTTTTTGCAAGTGTAGCATCAATTGTAGCTTGACTGAAGACAATTGAAACTTTACAATTTTCACTTTAGTAAATGGTTGTTCAGCTTTTGATTGAGCTAACTTTTCAATTAGTTGCTCATTCACATATGCAAGAGTGTACTTCTCACCATGCAATTTTTCAATTTCAGAGATGAGAGATTTAATTTTGATTTCAAAGCCTTTAATTTCTCTCTTAAGCATCTCTAACTTGACCTTTTCTTCTTTTATTTTATCATCTAGTTTATGATTGTGCTCTCGATAACCTTGCAGCTCAATCATGCATTTATCACTACAAGGTTGGATTTTACCTCAGATGGCGTAGAGATGGACTATCATTGATGTGACCCATAAGTGCATGATTATGAAATTGAGGCTTCACTTCCTCTTCATACAGACTCCAATCACATACTCCATTAGTCAGTTGATGATGATACTACTGTTGGTGATTGTTGGAGGGGAAGCTTGTGCTTGGTTATGGAGATGACTGACCTTGAGAGTTTCTTTGGAAAGTGTTTTTGTTTCTTCTAGGAGCATTGCACTCTTTGGAGAAGTGACCAGTCACACCACAGTTGCAACACTTTACCGTGGATTTGTCATATCTAAGTTTGGTTTGTTCATTTAGACTAAGCTTTTGTTCCTTTTCCGAAGAACTTCTTGGCTCTCATTGCAATCATAGCCATTTGCGATTGAAGATCCATTTATTCCACATCATCTGGATCCATTTCTTCCAAGTCTTCTTGGATCAAATGAGCAGAAGTGAGTCTTCATCCTAGGTAAGCTTCAAAGATAGCAACAAAGGAAATGTAAGTTGCCTATTGCTCTTCTGATCTTAGGTCTTCATGAGTAGTTGAGGGAGTGGCAGTAACCCTATTGGTTGAGATGATGTTCATGCCCTGTTTATCTATGGAGCAGCAATGAAACCAGTTGTCTTCACTTGATCTCTTGAGGAGAGAAAATCATCATCCTTAGTGATGAATGCATTTTCCACAAAGTGAGTGTCTCATGGAATTTTGTAAGCTTCAATAACTCTAGGACCACCAAGATTCTTGCTCCTTTCATCAAGTTCACGAGCATCTATGTTGGCAATCGTGAGTCAGTCGCACGACTGAACCTTCAGTCGTGCGTATGGATCAATTGCATGAGTCACTCAAATGGTTCAGTCGTACGAATGGAAACCACTAACCTAAAAATACCACCTAATTCATAGAAAAAAGAGAACACTTTGATAGATACTTCATATACACATAAACCCTAGCCGTCTAGAGCGTACCAAAC
Source organism: Flaveria trinervia (assembly GCA_025506515.1). Classification (NCBI taxonomy): domain Eukaryota; kingdom Viridiplantae; phylum Streptophyta; class Magnoliopsida; order Asterales; family Asteraceae; genus Flaveria; species Flaveria trinervia. The sequence goes on along the minus strand of JACCIX010000829.1, from coordinate 111,866 downwards.
AACCTGTACAAGTTCATAGTTCGTTCCTGATCGATTCCTACTTGTTCTTAGTGTTTAGTCTAATCTTTTATCGATCAGGTTATCATTCTCACTGATTAGATTGCCAATCAAATAGGATTCAGCACTATTTGATCTAGTAAAACGCAGAATCGGTTAGTACTCGTACGTACACGGTCCTAACCTAATAGGACTGTTTCGAAGCGCTAAACCCTTGCTTGTTATTGGAACGTTTCCTACAACTGTGTAATAATGTCGTATGCTCCGTGATGTTCATACTCCATTTGGAGATCTAGAGTCATACTTGCTAACATAAGGCAAGACACTAGAACTGAGTCCTCAGTGTATTTCATCCAACTATTAGGCCTCCTCATCTTCCTCATTAGGTTGATCGGAATCAGATCATCTAAAATATATGACCGTTTCTCTTGCTTGAGAACAATTCTCAAGTTTTGAAACCAGTCTATAAAGTTTTTATGGTCTAGACGTTCCTTTTGTAGAATCGTCCTTAGTGATAATGAGTGAGTGGACAGGATATCATTATTTTCATTGTTGTTGGTGGCCATCTATAAAATTTATTCAATTTTAGTATTTTTGATATTATCATCTTTTAATTATTAACGTCCTTTTATGAGTCTTACACAATTTTAAAATTCTAGAATCCAACATTATATTTAAATAGTGGTTAGGTGACCTTTATCCTATTATTTAAATTAACAAGGTAGTCAACATTTTGACAATTGCAACCCTTTGCAACTTCTAGAGGTATGGGATCGACTTTAAAAATCATATGTATAGTCGGCATGTTTATCCCATCAACACCCTTTGTCAACCACATTATAGGTGATCCAATTAACATGGTTTGTAAATCAAGTTACCCTACTTGCACACACATGTTGGTTTTCCAACATAAGTGGTTAGGTGACCTGTATCTCACAAATATGGTATCCCCACCTAAAATCACAAGTTCCCTCAAAATTGTTAGGTGACCTTTATCCTATTAGGAGTTTCCAAGTGACTCAAGTGTTGTGCAAAAGGACGGTGTTAAACTTGTTTCCAAAAGAAATTTTAAGTTTTCATAATTCTAGTTTAGATCACTCTTCGTACCTTATATTTGCATGCTTTCAAAAACTTGGTACCCTATGGTTCTCTTTTTAGTAAAACTCATTTTATTAAATTCATTAATCCTTTTAGTAACCTTTTATTAACCACTTAATGATAAGGAACCATCAATTTTCAGCATGTTATTGTTGTTAATAAGTTTGTTGTGCATATACATATATCAAACAACAACCATAAAACAAACAACCAAACAAGCATAATCGTACAATTACAAGTGCATAACAATAGCCACTAAGTTGAATACACTTTTTTGCCATCACAAGTGTTGTCATTTGGTCTTTCCTAAGGGTTAACAATGACACATCAAAATGTGTCCATGAACTCCCACTTGAATCCACATCCAAATGCTTCAAGTGTCCATGTCTTTTGTGTCCTTCCTTCGTATCTTCCTTTGGTCTCCAACTTGTGCATCTTCTTTTACAAAAATCATTCCTAATACAAATTTTCTAATAAAAGAAATACACCGAATCTATATATTACATAACCAAAGAATAAACAATTACAACCCAATGATACAAACACAATTATAATTACCACCCTTTTGAAAGAATAAAACCAAACATGACAAAACATACAACCAAATCTAAAATACACTTGGTCAAGGCTATGTTATGCACTAAAACATGTATCCAAGAAAAAATTTAATCCCTTTTTAACCCTCAAAATTTCAGCCAACATAAACTAAATTTTAGGGTTTTTGTCCAAACAAAACAATCAACCATTTGGCATCAATATTTCAAGGTTTATTCTAAAGCATGTAAAATAAAACTTGAAAGTGAAGGGATTCATACATCCAAATATAGTCAGCCCCTAATGGGTTGAAAAAGTCCAACAAAACTAACTTTTCTGGGACTTTTGCAGCAAGTTTTTCACAGTACCAGCTCTAGATGTCATTGTTGGGTTTGTTGCAAGTTTAACAAAGATTGTTTAACCATTTAAACAAAAAAACAACAGATATAAGAACAAATATATTACCTTTAGATTTTGAAAATTAACCATTTTAATAATCAAGATTACAAACGCAAGAACAAGGATCATGTATATGTGAAAACAAATGCTATCAAACATAAACAACCATAGGGTGTTCTTAGAATACAACCTTTCTACGCACAAGAAGATGAGATGGATGTTAGATGACGGAGATGATGTTCGTGAATAGAAGCCTCCAAAGAAGAAGACCTGAAGCTTGTATACCCACAAGCTCTTGCCAAACACCTAACTTGTTAGGGAGTTGAACACCAAATATCTTATCCTTCTCGCCAATCCGAAAATCAGCCAAGTAAACTTCAAAATCAGCCAACAAATTTGAATTTTTCAGCCAAGAGAAGGAAGAAAAGAGAGCTTTTTGCATGTGTGTGAGAAAGAGAGTGTTAGGATGGAGTGCAAGAGCGTTTAAGTGTGGTATTAAAACAAGAAAATGAATCCGAAGGAGGGAAACCATGGAGCTACAAAAAATAAGGTTTAAAATTGGGTTCCCACCCATTTTAATTTTATTAATATATCACACTCTTTAGCCCATAAGTTTATAAAATTAAAACCCTTTTAATTTTATAACTTGAACACAGTTTTATTTTTATTATATAACCCACTTAAATAATAAAACAAATAATATCTCATGAACAAATTATCGATATAATTTTGTTCTATATCATAAGCAATAATCTTGTATGTGTCTTGGGCATACAAGATCCAACACTTTCCTCTAAAGTGTGATTTAGAGAGAGGTATTTTGGGAGATTTGTGATGAAATTCTTAATGTTTCATCTCATCAATATCAACTGAAGAGTCAGAGTAATAATAAAACCTTTGGTCCCTATTTCTTTGAAAAATCTGACCCATTTTTGATTATCAAACATAATTTTTTGCTTTGGGAAGATAATATATATGCTTGATGTTATGATAATTGTTTCTTTGACTTTTCTTCTTACTCTTTTATGTTATCCATGTCAGTATCTATACTAGAAGTCCTTGATTGATTATTATGAAAATAACTTCTGATTTTGGGTTTCACAGATGATATTGGTGAGATAGGTTTATTTTGAGAAATTCTCAACCTTTTTTGCTTGAAGTAACAATCAGATGTATTGTGATTGTTCATATCATAGACTATACAATATTTATTAAAATAGCAGTATTTGGTGGAATGATTGTTAATGTCACACATAGAGTAGTATTGATTGAACAATCACTCTTCTGCTTTATGATTAGACATGTCACATATGTCACAATACATATGTTTGTCTCTTGATTCTAATTTTGCTTTTGCTGACATAGTTGATTTGCTCGTTCTCAACTAAGTCACAATCTTTGGTTTGAGGGAAGAATGAAAATCAGTCCTTTTAGTAGTTTGCTTCAAAACATTACTTTTGTTGACTGTTTTAGGTTGTTTTGTTTCCTTAATACTTTCTTGATTTCTTGCTCAAACTGATTCACATGCTCCTTATTGAAGATGTCAAAACCTACTTCTTGTTTTAATTTTGATAATCGGGGGTGTGACTAAATTTTAGTTTTTGAAATCAATGAGCTCTTGTATTTCTTTGGCGTGAAACTTTGTCTAATTTGCTTGAATTATTTGGAGATTTAATCTCAAAATCAAAACTGCTTTCAGAAGAAGGTTTCACTAAAGCCACAATTTTCTTCTTTCCTTTTGAAATTGCAAGTATAAATTTCACAAAGGGCACAATGGCCTTGATTGGGCTTAATGGTTTAATGACATTCACTGTCTTGTCCGAACACTCCTTGATTTTAATTGTGTGACCTAATTTATTTTTATCCACATTTGTTTAAATGTGAACATTTGTTTTGTTTAGAGGATTTGTGACTAGTTTTACTATTGTGTTTGGTTCAGTAGTATTAGGTTCAATTTGCCCTTTGAGTGTGTTAGATTCAGGCATGATAGTGTAGTTGTCAATGTAGAGTGGAGGAAAAGAGTTATACCCTATCCCAGACATATCATTGGGATCTTTTTGCGAGTCTAGCATCTATTGCAGCTTGACTGAAGACAAAAGAAACTTTTCAAGTTTCACATCAGTAAGTGGTTGTTCAGCTTTTGATTGAGCTAACTTTTTAGTTTGGTGCTCATTCATAGCTGCAAGAGTGTACTTCTCACCATGCAATTTTTTCAATTCAGAGATGAAAGATTTAATTTTGTTTACAAAGCCTTTAATTTCTCTCTTAAGAATCTCTAACTTGACCTTTTCTTCTTTTATTTTATCATCCAGTTTATGATTGTGTTATCGATAACCTTGAAACTCAGTCATGCATCTATCACTACAAAGGTTGGATTTTACCTCAGATGGCATATTAGATGGACCATCATTGATGTGAGCCATAAGTTCATGATTCTGAAATTGAGGCTGCACTTCCTCTTCATACAGACTCCAATCACATACTCCATTTTATCTGATAACAAGAGCATTTTAAGATAACTGACTGCTTCCATGAGCTAGATTAGTCACTTATGGCTAATTCTGATAAAGTTGTTGATGTTGTTGATGATGATGCTACTGTTGTTGATTGTTAGAGTGGAAGCTTGTGCTTGGTTGTGGAGATGACTGACCTTGAGAGTTTCTTTGGAAAGTGTTGTTGTTTCTACTAGGAGCATTGCACTCTCTGGAGAAGTGACCAGTCACACCACAGTTGAAACACTTTACCTTGGATTTGTCATATTTAAGTTTGGTGTTTTCATTTAGACTAAGCTTTTTTACCTTTTCTGAAGAACTTCTTGGCTCTCATTGCAATCATAGCCATTTGCCATTTAAGATCCATTTCTTCCACATCATCTCGATCCATTTCTTCCAAGTCTTCATGGATCAAATGAATAGAAGTGAGTCTTCATCCTAGGCAAGCTTCAAAGATAGCAACAAAGGCATTGTAAGTTGCATTTTTTCTTTTGATCTTAGGTCTTCATGAGTAGTTAAGGGAGTGGTAGTAACCCTGTTGGTTAAGATGATGTTGAAGGCTTGTTTATTGATGGAGCAGCAATGAAACCGGTTGTCTTCACTTGATCTCTTCAGGAGAGAAATCATCATCCTCAGTGATGAATGCTTTTTCCACAAGTGAGTGTCTGATGGAAATTTGTAAGCTTCAATAACTCTAGGACCACCAAGATTCTTGCTCCTTTCATCAAGTTCAAGAGCATCTATTTTGGCAATCATAATGTCCACGGTGGTACTCTCCAGATGAAGAGTGTTTTTTAGCATTGTAACATTTTGTTTCCAACTTTTTGGAAGGCTATGAAGCATCTTCTTGTTCAGTTCTTTGACTTTGTAAGTTACTCCCATGATCTATAAATCATTCACCAGTTGCACAAATCTATGCAGCTGTTTAGAGATGGACTCTCTCTTGGAGTGATAAAAGGTTTCATATTAATTAACAAGCTTATCCTCGTTAATTTTAGCCACTTCACTGCTTCCTTCACACATTATCAGCAATGCATCCCATACAGGTTTAGCAGTTCCATACTTTTTAGTCTTTGCAGCACATCCATTTCAGTGTTTGAGTGAGTATAGAGTAAGCTTTGAGATCAACCTTTATCTTCTTGTAGTCATCATCATAAAGAGTGAGATCCTCAATGGGTATTCTTGAGGAACCTGATCAACAGAAATTGTCATAGGAATGTGAGGGCCTTTACATATTGAAATCCAGTAGTCCGGATCTACACCTATAATATAGTTTATGAATCTGATTTTCCATTGCTTAAACTCAGATTTATGTTTAAGCATGGGAGGTTTTGGAGTATGACCAAGTTCTGAAAAATTATGTGAATCTATTTATTGAGTTGTTTTTAACATGTTTGAATAATGATTTGATTGATTGTTAAAATCCAGCTAGTCCAAATAGTTCAAATAGGTTTATGTGTAACTATGTTGATGTTTCTAAGTTTCTATTCACGAGTTTGTTCATGAAGATGTGTACAGATGAACAGTGACTGTTGAAGAGCTTTCTGCAGTTTACTAAGTAGTGGTAGTCGAACACTCTATTAGTAACTCAGTCACCAGATCAATCGCGTTTTGTTCAGATCTTGGCAGGTCTGAAAAAGAATCGAGAGCCAATGCTCTGATACCAATTGACTTGGAGAAAGCACAAAGTCTCATTCCCTCCTATTGAAGAACCTAACTCCATTGCCTGCTTGCAATTACTACACATGGATATCTTTGGTCCTGTGAGAGTAATGAGTATGGCAAAGAAGAAATACCGTCTGGTAATTGTGGATGATTACTCCAGATTTCTATGGACTTTCTTCTTGCATTCAAAGGATGAGGCTGGTTAGACGATTATAAACTTTGTGTTGTATGTTGAGAAGTAGTATTCCCTATCTGTCAAGTGTATCAGAAGTGATAATGGAACAGAATTCAGAAACCATACACTTGATGATTTTTATCTCTCAAAGGGAATCAAGAGGCAGTTTAGCATCCCAAGGACTCCAGTACAAAATGGAGTCGTAGAGAGAAAGAACAGGACCCTAATTGAAGCTGCAAAGCCCATGTTGGCTGACTCTGGTTTGCCACTGACCTTTTGGGCTGAAGCTGTTAACACAGCTTGCTATGTGCAGAATAGAGCCTTAGTAAATCAGAGGTTGATGAAGACTCCATATGAAGTTCTACATCATTTGGCTCCTCTAATTTCATTTTTCAGATCCTTGGGTGTCCTTGTTTCATTCTCAACACAAAGGATCAACTCCACAAATTTGATCCTAAGGTGGATGCAGGGTATTTTGTTGGTTATTCATCTACTTGCAAGGCATACAGAGTCTTCAACTGCATAACAAAGATAGTTGAAGAGACTCTGCATGTGAAGTTTAATGAATCTCCAAAGGACAAGATTCCATAAAACCCTGTGGAGTTATTTGATTTGGACATACTACAATATGTTCCTTATCAGGCTTCAGCTGTTGCTCCTGTCAACAGTTCTCCACCTGGTGGTATTGATGATGATGATAATATCAATACTCACCTATTCAAGTTTAGTGATCAACTGCCTCAGTCCACTAACCTTGATGTTCCTGTAGCTTCAGCAGTTCATCCACAACAAATACTGATGAGATCTCTGATTCCTCTACATCTTTTGATTTGCCATCTCATTCTTGGTTTCAAGAGTCTGCATCACCATCTGCTGCTGCTGAAGGTCCTACACACACTAGCACAGATCTCATTGTTTATCAAGATCTGAAGAATCACCCAATGTCTCAAATCATTGGTGATATCAATGCTGGAGTTTCAACAAGAAGTCAATTGTCCAATTTCTGCTTCTATGCTCTCTTTATTAGTCAGCAAGAGCCAAAGAACTATCACATTGCTTAAGGGACAATAGATGGGTTGAAGCCATGCAGCTTGAGCTACTTCAGTTCAACAAGCAGCAAGTGTGGGAACTGGTTCCTCTACCCCCAGGTAAGTGTGCAATAGGCACTAAATGGGTGTTTAGGAATAAAACAGATGAAAATGGGCTTATTGTTAAGAACAAGGCTAGACTGGTTGTTCAGGGCTTTGCACAGGAAGAAGGTATTGATTATGATGAAACCTTTGCTCCTGTAGCCAGACTGGAGGCAATTAGATTGTTCTTAGCCTATGCTGTATTCCACAATCTTAAAGTTTTTCAAATGGATGTTAAAAGTGCATTTTTATATGGTAAAATAAAAGAAGAGGTTTATGTGTGTCAACCAGGAGGTTTTAAGGATAATAAACATCCAGATTGGGTATACAAGCTTGATAAGGCTTTGTATGGGTTGAAACAAGCTCCTAAAGCCTGGTATGAGACATTATCAAATTTTCTTCTTCAAAATAATTTCACTAGAGGATCCATAGATAAAACTTTGTTCATTAAGAAGGTGGATCAACATAAGCTACTTGTTCAAATTTATGTTGATGATATTATTTTTGCATCCTCTGATCCCTAGTTGTGTGATGATTTTACCAATTTAATGCAAAAGAAGTTTGAAATGAGTGCAATGGGAGAATTACAGTTCTTTCTAGGATTGCAAATCAAACAAAAGGCTGATGGGACTTTCATTCATCAGTCTAAATATACAAAATATCTTTTGAATAAGTTTGATTTACAAAACTGTAAGCCCTGTTCTACTCCCATGTGCCACACCACTCAACTGGATGCAGATTAGAAAGGTAAAGCTGTTGATGAAACACTTTACACATGTATGATTGGGTCCTTGATGTACTTAACAGCTTCTAGACCAGATATCATGTTTGCAACTTGTGTTTGTGCTAGATTTCAGGCTGCTCCTAAAGAGTCTCATTTGATTGCAGTTAAGAGGATCTTTAGATATTTGCAAGGTACACAATCTCTAGGTTTATGGTATTCCACTGGACACTCTTGCAAATTAGTTGCTTTTTCTGATAGTGACTATGCAGGGTGTAAGTTAACCAGAAAGTCAACTTTTGGTGGATGTCAATTCCTAGGCAACTGTTTGATTTCTTGGCAGAGTAAGAAACAAATATATGTTGCTACATCCACTGCTGAAGCAGAGTACATTGCTGCTGCAAGTTGTACATCTCAGGTACTCTGGCTTCAGAACTAACTTTTGGATTATGGCATTACAGAGACTAAGACTCCATTATTAATGGACAGTGCTTCAGCTCTTTGCATTTTCAAGAATCCTGTCCAACATTTTAGGACCAAACATATAGAGATCAGACACCATTTTATTAGGGACTATTTTGAAAAAGGTCTGATTGATCCAAGGTTTGTGCCTAGTGCTGATGATCTTGCAGACATTTTTACTAAGCCTTTGGATAGTTCAACTTTCCAAAACCTAGTGTTAAGGCTTGGTATACTGCAGCTAGAATAAGTGACAACTACTAATGATCTCAGTAAACAAGTACCGATGATCATTAGTAAACATCTCACAAATATGTACTGATTCTATTAAAAGAAACTAATGCAGTTATAACTACTGTTGTCAGTAAAAACAGATAAGTACTGATGCCCTATGAAATACTGAAAACAACTAAAAAGTCTGATGAGTAAGTGTTAAGGACAGTATGAAACAGCTGAAAAGCTAAGAATTGACGAAAACTACTGATGGAATTTTCTATTCAATCGTTTTACAACTGCTATTTCATCTTAAACAACTGAAGCAAAACCAATGTCTTCAATAGTTTCACAACTACTGATGACTAACACCAAGTCTTCAGTTGTTTACAACAACTGATGACAAAACCATGTCTACGGTAGTTTCACAACTACTGATGACTAACACCAAGTCCTCAGTTATTTCCAACATCTGAAGTCAAAACCATGTTTTTTAGTAGTTTTATAACTGCTGATGCCTAAAACCAAGACTTTAGTTGTTTCAACCTCTGAAGGTTAATACCATGTCATCAGTCGTTTAAAACTACTGATGATTAACACCAAACCCTTCAGTTGTTTTATAACCCATACCCTATAAATACCTAATCCTATAGTGCTTCATTATCTCAACCTAACGTTCAAAAACTCCGAACCTTCTCTCACATTAATGGCGACCATGCAGCTTAAACCAAGACACAACTGTGTTGCCTACCTTACCAAATCACCCTTCTGGACGAAGTTTGATACTGCCATTGATCTAATGGTCCATTCTCCATACAAAACGGCCTTCCTTATCAATCCTACCATTTATGCCGAATCCCTAAATCAATTTTGGACGAACGTCACCCTTACCACTAGGGAGAATGACACCGAGTCTCTCCAGTCATTCGTCAACTACCGTAAGGTGGTCATCACTCCGGCAATCCTTCACCAAACCCTACAACTGGATGATGCCACCTTCCCCGCTGGATATTCAAAGGGCACCACTGATCTATCCTTTGCCCACCATGGATACCAGGGTAACCTCAGCGCTTCTACCATCCTAAAGAAGCATTTCCATGATGCGGAACGCCTTATTTTTCATATGGTGAATGTCTGCCTAGCCCCTAAGACTTCTTCTTAGGATCAAATGTCAACCAGGTGGAAGCAGGTATTCTTCTCTATCCTTGAGCAACAAAACTTAAATTTTTCTGCAATAATATCTCTTGAACTTAAGGATATGGTCTCAAAACCTATTGCTAACCGATGGATATTATATCCACGGTTCATAATGGCCATAATAGAGAACTAGCTGAAAGCTGAGGGACTTGTTGGCCTTGGAGTCCCTGCCATGGCTGTATTGCCTGAGGTATACTCCAGGCACAACTCAGACCAGTCACTCAAACATGCTGCCAAGCTGCGAAATCCCACGCAGCTGGAACCCACAGCCACCACCTCCAAATCCAAAGTTCCCACAAAACCCAAACATAAGAATCCCAAAACGACTACTCAGGAAATGAGTCCCCTGAGGATGTCCCTGCCACACAAACTCAGGATATATCTACTGGCCATAATCCCCCAGTAGCTACAAGTAGTCACCCAACCTCAACCGTTCAGGCTTCCTCTCAAAAGGAGCCTGTAGCAACCACATTTGGGGCACCTATACATCTGGAACCTTCCTCATTTGAGGAGGTTGCCATTGAAAAGCACCACTCTCCCCGGGTGCATACTGCTTCTACACCATCTCCCACTGCAACCGCCCCCCAAAGTCCTACCATAATAGTTGCAAAAGTGCTGAGTCAGTTGCATTCCTCACCCCCTCCCCAGATACCAATCAAAACTGGGATAGCCTCAACAATTGAGGGGGAAGATCCAAATGCTGCTGCTAACCCACAACACAGGGGTTATACTGTTCAATCTCCTAGTGTAGCAGAGGAGGTTAGAACATCTGCTGAGGCTGCCACTTCCCCTGTTTCAGCAAATGACTAGGATGAAGAGGGTAACATCTATAAGACCTCACCAGAGGCAACAGCCAATGAAGGACATAGTCCTGAGGCTGGAAGTCCCCGGAACCAAGACCAAGGGGCACATGCTTATACTGATCTACACACAGTGCATGTACATCCTGATTCTATCAGGAGGTCAGATGATTCAGCACAAACTGATGATGACCTGGGCTTCTTCTATGATGTCTTAGCCCACAACACAATCCTAGAGGCTGAGGTGAAAAGACTCAAAGAGCTGCTAGCCAAAACGTCTCAGGATCTAAGTCCATCTGCCCCAATACACCAAGAGATGGCACCTTCCTCTGAAGGTCTCTTATACACAGAGCCACTCCAAAACACTTAGCCACCTGCCTCTACTTCTGGCACTATCTCTCAGGGACAGAACCCCCCTGAGCAAATAGCTGTTATCTTTCAAAATTCCATACCTCTCATCACACCAATTATCACTGATATACTGATTAAAACCCTTGATGAGAGGCTTCCCTCGGTTATCCAACCCTTGATAGAGGAAGTTGTGAGCAAAAGGATTTCTGACAATCAAACCCTTGCAACCAATGCAACCAAAAAGGGGGAGATTCAGTCAGTGAAAGCAAAACGAAAGAGGATTGAGGATGGGAAAGAGAAAGAAAAAGAGATAGAGGTGGAAAATGAGAAGGAGTTGGGTGTAGAGACTATGAAGGAGAAGGAGAAGAAGCTGAAATGGAGAAAGTGACTGAAAGTACTAAAGACTTTCATGTCACATACAAGAAAAGGAAGAGTGGAAAGAAGGAGAAGGAGTTAGAGAAAATGGTGAAGGAGGCTGATGCCCAACACAGTCGATCAATGGATAACATCATTGATCAACTGTTTAGGCAAGGTCATGACACTGAAAAACTTGACTCAGAAATTAGAAGATTGGAGATTGAAGAAATCCAAGCAAGATGGGCAAGTTACAGTGTGTTGGAAATGGAAAGGCTGGAAATCATGATCAGGTTCATAGCTAAGTATCTTGGAAGATCATTTATTGAAATCAAGTCATGGTCCACGGATAACATCTTGGCAATAACCACCAAGATCTGTTCGTCTGAAGTATATACCAAAGGGTTGGTCATTGAAGCCTTGAATGAAGCTGGTGCTGGGACAGCCTGTCAGAATTCCCATACCAAAACCACCACAATCACAACCACTAAACCAATTCCCTTACCCACAAAACTAATAGCCGATGATGTACCCCATAAAAGGAAGAGAAGGGTACTGAGGCTAGAAGAGGAAGAGAAGATAATGATGAAGATGAAGACAGGCTACCAATCTCAGCTGTTATACAGTTGCCTAAGGCCATAAGTCACCCTCCAACAATTACTCCTGAATCTCAAAGGCAAATTGTGTAAGTGAAGTTAGAAGAAGAAGTGCTTCACAAACAACATGATGAGGAACTGTTGAGAAGAGTCGACAAAGCATACGCTGCCACGTCTTCAATCATCAATATGAAGAAACATGCTCAGAGATTATACACTCTCAGACATACCTTTCAATAAGAAAAAGAGAGAGTGAGGATTTGGCCTGATCCCAGGGTGTCTCATAGGATTCAAAAGAAAAATATTGCACAGAGATACATTGGCCAAGTAAAGAAGATTGTAGATGAAGTGATCTCACTGGCCTTTGTAGTATCACCTTGGGAGATCATAGATGACTTCAAGAAAGCCTATAAAGCTAAACTGACCCCACAAAAGATGCTAGAGAATAAAGTGGTGAAAAAGGGGTTAGCGTATAGGAGGCTTGAGGAAGTTAGAAAGAATGAGCTCTAGTTGTTCTTAGAGGGTATTCACCCAGATGAATTCGCATATAGAGTCATAACAACTATGGAACTAAAAATGGGAAGCAGGTCAAATAACTCTCTGAGTATTATGGGCCAGAGTCACTCTTTGAAGGAGAAGCAGAAGAGCTTACCATGGAGGAACAAGTAATCTTCCTTGAGGCCTATACAAGGGAGTCTTACAGACTCATAGTTGGGAAGTAGATCTCAAGGATGGGGTAACAGCTCCGTGTCCAGTTCCCCAAGACAGAGTTCCCATCCATCATTTGTCAAACATATCACTGAGACTTCTTCCCAGGCATGTGCTTACAAGGGTCACTTCTGAGCTGATCTAGAAGACAAAAAGACCAATCTTTCTGCCATAATAAGTGGGACATCTTCAATAAGCTTAAAGGTTTTGGCTGCATTGGTTCAGGGGGAGTTTGTTGGACCAAAAGAACCAATAAGCCATATCAGAAAAACCTTTAAGTCCCACAAGACATCACAACACTGCTGAAGACTTGATCAGCTGTTTGATAAAGTCTGAAGATCAACAGCTGAAGACTAAAGTACTGAAGACTTCAACAGTTGAAGACCAAAGTCTCAAGATCAACAACTGAAGACTAAAGTACTGAAGACTTCAATAGCTGAAGACCAAAGTCTGAAGATTAACAGCTAAAGACTAAAGTACTGAAGACTTCAACAGCTGAAGACCAAAGTCTGAAGATCAACAGCTGAAGACTTAAGTACTGAAGATCAACAACTGAAGTACAAAGACTGAAGACAACATCTGAAGACATCAGCTGATGACAACAACTGAAGTTCAAGAAGTCCCAGTACTGAAGCCTTCAGAGTTTGTCACAACAGCTGAAGAACCCTTCTTCAGTTGTTATGATGGCTTCCTTTCAGTAGTTTCTTTTCTATTTCAAGTACTGAAGCCTTCGGAGTTGTCACAACAGCTGAAGAGCATGTTCTTCAGTCATTGTTGTTTCAGTAGTTTCTTTTCAGTAGTTGTAGTGATAGTTAACACTTGGTATTTTTGTAAGAAGATGTCAGCTGTTTGACATCTTGAGTAGTTGTGTTAACTTTTAGTAGTTAAATAACAGTTCGATGTCATTGTCAAGTGACATTAGCTGACGTCAGCTTCCCTTATAAAGGAAAGATGACCTAATTGTAACGATGTCGAAGCCAGCCGAAGCGTGTATTGAATGAATATATTCCTTTTGGCAGAAATTCTCTCTCTATAACAAACACTGTTTCATTGATAAATTTCGTGTGTTCTTGTTTAAATTTGTTAATTCGTGGGATCATTCTGCTGCAAATCCAATCTAATTGATCAAACTAGATGATGAGATCTTAACAATCAGATATCAAGACAGATGAAGGTGGAGATCTATTGCCAATGGCCCTTACAAGCCAAAGGTATTTGTACCTGCTGGAGGTGGTGCCATGATAGAGAAGGTAGTGTAAGATTACTTCAAAGAAGACCACAAACGGCTTGATATTGATGACAAGACCATGATTGTTCTGATGACTGCTATACCCAACTCCATCATGGTGGGGTTTGAGAATTTCCAAAAAGATGAAGAACTTTTTGATGCCTTAACCAACATGTATGCAAACTCCAACAACTCAAAGAAAGATTCACTAAAGCAACAATTTGAGAATTTAACTAACATTTCTAGAGAGACCTTGAGCCTGCAATACTTCAAATACATGGATCTTATCTCCTCCCTTCAATCCGTGGGGATAACTCCTGAATTGAGAGATCTCTTAAAGAAATTTATGAGGGCACTCCATAATGAGTGGACATTCTACAGTGTCTCTATTAAGAGGATAGAAAATATAAACTCCTTTACCATGACTGAACTATACAACATTCAAGATGGATACCATGTAGAAATGGAGAACAAGAATGGCCGCCAAGTGAGCAGACCTTCAAGTCTTCCTGCTAGCAATGCCCTTATAGTTGTTGAAGACTCAAGACCCCCATAACCTCAACAGTATCTGACACACTCTTAGCAGCCATCATGTTCCTCTAGGCCTTACATTAGATTTCCTGAGACTCCAAGGTCTCAATAGGCTCAGCCAAGTCCTTTCCAGGACAGCTGTGCTTTTGTCTCATGAAGCAAACACTCCGGTAACTTTTAGTTCTTCTTTGAAGATCTAGAGTGTTTCAACCCAAATGATGTGGAATACATGGAAATAGTCCAACAAATGGCTCTGTTAACCTACAGGGCAAAAAATTTCCTTCAAAGAAATGGAAGGCAGTTCCCTTAGAACCCAACAAGTAGCAAGTTTGGGTTCGACAAGCAAAGGCCAGGTGTTACAACTGTAACTAGCTGGGTCATTTTGCTAGGAATGAAAAACTACCAAATTAAATCCGAAATCTACTCATGCCTCCTCACATCATAGAACACCTAAAGCTACTGGAAAGTCAACTGAGACAGTTGTTATGGCTCAAGAAGTTGATTGGAAGTTTATGGTACAAGATGTTGCCCCTACACAAGCACTCATGGCGGGAATAGACAA
Organism: Flaveria trinervia; assembly: GCA_025506515.1. Lineage (NCBI taxonomy): Eukaryota > Viridiplantae > Streptophyta > Magnoliopsida > Asterales > Asteraceae > Flaveria > Flaveria trinervia. The sequence continues at coordinate 96,656 of JACCIX010000829.1, read as the reverse complement.
TACAAAGGTATATGAGCATCTCTGTACTCGAGCCTGAATTGCTAAGGTTAAAATGTATGAGGACTACAATATAGAAATTAAATCTTACATTAAGTCCTTGAATATCTTAAAAGCTAATTATAAAAGGACTGAATCTAACTATAAAAATAAAATTGAGGAGTTAGAAAACACAATATCCTCTTTAAAACATGAGCACACTAATTACATGACTCAAATTAAGGATTTAATATCCAAATGACTAAAGCTCAAGCCAAGCTAGTAATAGTTGAGGCTCAAGCTAGGAAGCATGTCATTTGTGATCAACACTTCCAAGCCATTCTTGCATCATCCTCTCACTCAACGCGTTGTTATCAAAACAAAGGTGGGTTGGGAACCAATGAAATTACTCCACCACATTCTTCAGAGTCTACTAGACAAGCAAGGTGTGGTGTTGAAGAGCAAGAAGTTCCATTTGCTGACCCACCTTCCGATGAGTCAAAGAGTGATGCAACAATGGAGACCATCACAGGGAAGAACAATGTAATTTTACCCACGCCTACCGGTGATAATCAACCCCTAACCACCAAAGCCAGAAGGCACCAAGGTAAGGAAGCCATAAAAACTACCAAAAAAGTGGCTGAGTCTATGCTGAAGATAGACCCAAAGCAAAAGGGTGTGTTCATTTCAGTTGGATTCCAGGTGGGGGTAAACTCTTATTCAGGAAAGGTGTGTAGTACCAACACTCTTGTCTTACCAAAGGATCAGAAGTTAAGGGAAATATTGCAGATGAAGAAACAAAGCACAAGAAAATGCAATCTGCAATTTCTGAGAAGACTAACATTTCCTGCATAATGTCTGGTCTGCAAAACCATATGGCTAAAGATTGTTACTAGAATCCTGCTAGCACACACTACGCAAACAATGTTAAAAGAAGGAGCCAGGGAAGGTTTCTCATTTGGACCCTATCATATGTTCAAGTGATGAAAAGGGAAAGCTTGTTTTCGAAGCAATGTTGCTTTCAGAAGAAAGTGCTTCGGAGATAAAACTATTAAGACTCAAAAGAACAAGAAGGTCCCCTTGAAACCATTCTAGAAGAAGACTGCTTTCAAAGAAAATATAGTGAAGGCTTCTTCTGAAAAGAAAAAAGCTTCGAAAGAATGTCATGTTGTTCAAGCTTTATCAAGCTCATCATTAATGATCATCCATGGGTTGGAATGGAAGATCAAAGAAGATGCAGTAGCCTAAACCTCTTCTTCAAACACATCCATTGAAACCCTATCCATAAGCTTTAGTTCAATTATTTCACTATCATCGGAAGAACCCAATACAAAAAAGGCTTAACAAGGCATGGGTTTCCAATCAAAACTAATCATCACATCTTATGTGCAGGGTCATTCACATGACAAGAATAACAATATATGGATTGTGGATAGTGGATGCTTCAGGCACATGACAGGGAACAAATCTGTCCTTCAACAATTTCAACATTTTGATGGAGGTCCTGTCTAGTTTGGAGGTGAGGCCGAAGGATATATTTCTGGCAAAGGGAGTATATCCAATGGTAATCTAAAAGTTGACAAAGTAAACTTTGTCAAACAGCTTGAACACAACCTGTTAAGTGTTTCTCAATTTTGGTATCAAAAGCAGCAACTAATCTTCACAGAACACGAGAGCATTATCCTCAAACTCAGGATGACGATTCCTCGGGAATTGGTGCTTCTTAGATCTCCTAGGAGATCGAATACGTACAAGCTGGATATGAACAATGCTTCCACACTGCTTGAAGTATCATATTTTCTTTCCAACGCTAATAGTGATGAGTCAACTTTATGGCATAAGTGAATGTGTCAAGTGAATTTAAAAATTGAATACGTTGGCTAAAAATAACTTGGTACACGGTTTTCCTAAAAAGTAATTTTTCTACAAAGATAACTGTGTTGCATGCCTGAAAGGAAAGCAACACAAGGCATCTCATAATCCAAAGTTGTTAAATCTATCACTAATCCATTACACTTATTGTACATGAATCTTTTTGGTGCGACAAGTATAATGACAATTGGAAAGAAATCATATTGCCTTGTGATTTTTGGTGCTTTTACAAGATTTACAAGGGTATTTTTTTAAGAACTAAAGATGAAACTGCCGAAACTTTAAGATTTTTTATTCTTAAAGTAGAAAATCAAATTGATCACGAGGGTAAGATAATGAGAATTGATCAAGGGACTGAGTTTAAGAATCAAATTCTTAACTCATTCTGTAACTCAAAAAGGATTGCCAGACAATATAGTTGTCCTAGGACTCCTTAATAAAATGGTGTTGCTTAGAGGAGGAACATGACACTTATTGAGGCAGCTTGGATCATGTTAGCTTATTCAATGTTGCCTCTAACATTCTAGGCAGAGGAAGTCAGCACTACATGCTGTGTGTAGAACAGGGTTCTTATAGTTAAGCCACATGGAAAACCCCTCATGAGCTATGGAAAAAAAGGCCATCATTCAATGGATTTCTAAGGTCTTTTAGCAGCAGGTGTACCATACTTTACACAAAGGAAAATTTGGCAAAATTTGATGAAAAGTCAGATGATGCTATCTTTGTTGGATATTCCTTCAAATATATTGCTTATAGAGTTTACAACATTAAAAATCAACAATTTGAGGAATCATTCTACATTGTTCTTAATGAGCACACTTCTTGTGTTAGGAGGAATGGCCCTGGTCATATTTTTGACTTGGAATTATTTCCAAACTATTCTAAACCATTACGTGAGAATGATTCAGATAGAATAGGTACTCAAAGTGACTCTAATGATGATCAATTGTTTGAGTTGCCCAGACCTTTTTCCAAGTTTTCCAAGAGTCTCAAAATATCAAGCTCCCAAAACTCGTACATCTGACATCATGACTATTTTAGGAACAAGTGGAGCTTTAGCTACTTATAAGCAAAGTGAGCCTCATAACTCATCAGCTGATAATGAACAACACCAAGCTGATGGAAGTAGTATTTTGAAGGAACATGCAACTATTTAATGAGCTTCTCAGCCAACTAACATTGATGTTGTTTCTTATTCATTCAATCAGTCCTCATTGAATGAGTTTGAAACAACAGAAGGACCAAATGTTCTAGCTCCTAAGCAAAATATGTCGAAAACGGATCTATCTTTGCAACTACATGTGATTTCCAGGCTTAGATTCACAACACTCATCCAACTAAGGACATCATAGGAGAAGTCTCTGAAGGTGTGAGAACAAGGGGACAGACCCACAATAGGAATGTCTGCATGTACTCATGCTTTTTTGTCATAGATGGAACCCAAGAAGGTAGAAGATGCCTTGAAAGATAGTAGTTGGGTCGAATCAACACAAAAGGAATTGATTCAATTCAAGACCCACAACACACCAACTATGTGTGCAAACTAGATAAAGCTCTATATGGGTTGCACCATGCACATAGGCTATGGTATGAGACATTGTCTCAATTTCTTCTAAAGAATGGATACAGTAGAAGTACCATTGATAGGACTCTCTTCATAAGGACGTCTGGGAAATATATTTTGTTTGTTCAAGTCTATGTTGATAACATCATATTTGGTTCTTCAAATGATCAAATATGCAAGGACTTAGAGAGAATTATGAAGAAAAAAGTTTGAGATGAGTTCCATGGGTAAATGGACTTTTTCCTTGGAATTCAAGTGAAGCAGATAAAGGAAGGATTCTTCATAAATAAATCTAAGTATGTCAATGACATTTTAGAAAGATTTGAGATGAAAGATTGTAAGCTAGCCAAAGACACCTATGCCTAGAAACCATAATCTGTGTTCTGACTTTAAGGGGGAGGATACTGATTAACATCAGTATAGGGCAATTATTCGTTCTTTGATGTTTCTCACAGTAAGTAGACCTGATATAATGATTACAACGTGCATCTGTGCAAGATCTCAGGCTTCTCCAAAGGTGTCTCACCTAGTTTCTACCAAAAGAATCCTTTGATACCTCAAAGTTAGCACCCCAAACTAGGTCTCTTGTATCCAAGGAATAGCAATTTCAATCTCTATGGCTATTCAAATAGTGACTATGGTGGATGCAATATCAACAAGAAATCTACATTAGGAGGATGTCTTTTATTGGTGGAAGGATCATCTTATGGCAATGCAAGAAGCAATCCTGCGTTTCAACATCTACTTCTGAAGCTAAATACATGGGTGCTGCTACTATGTGCTCAGCTGTTGTTGTATCAGAACCAGATGATAGACTATGGATTCAACTTCATGAGTACTCCTATCTACATTAACAACAACAGTGTTATCTCCGTCACTGAAAATCTAGTGAAGCACTCCAAGAGAAAACATATTGATATCAGGTAACATTTCATTACAGATATTCCTGAGAAAAATCTGATTAAGCTAATCAAAGTTGACTCAAATGAACAATATGCTGATTTGTTCACCAAGGCCTTTGATTAACAAAGATTTAAGTATCTTATTACAGCTATTCAGATGATAAACATTGATTAGTCTATCTCATTTGAAAACCTTTTTAAAATGCGTAAAGTCTATTGTTAAAACAATCTAAGCCCTGTTACAAAAGGTCTTTTTAAAATTCTTGTAAGTATAATATCTTCCGAAGAGGAATTAACCCTCGGAAGATGTCATGTATATCTTCGAAAGAAAAATTCCTCCAAGGAAAATTTACTTCTCGGAAGAGTTATTAGTCTTAGAAGAAACGATTGATTGCATATCAGATCTACTTCCAAAGCATATAAAACTCTCTATTCAGAAAGCACATCTTACTCTTGGAAGTAAGAAATCTACCTTCGAAAGTAAAATTGGCTTCGGAAGAAGATTACCTTCAGAAATCTTTTATACTCGGAAGAAGACCAGACTGTGTAATGGAAATCTTTGGGCCCCACACAGTAAAAAGCAAAGATTTTAGTAATGATATCAGAATCTTTTAAATGTATTTTTATTTTACCGCCCCTGTCACATCTTACCCAAACCATCTTTTCACCTTATCCAACCCCCAAAAACCCGCTATTTCACCCATTTAAATAAACTCCACTCGTGATTTTAATCTTTTTACCAAATTTACTGCCCACAAGCTTTCTTCACCTCATATTCACCAAAATTCAAACTCGTCTCTCTGCAACCTTTTCTCATAATGGTGCTTAACCCTCAGCACAACCAAGTCGCACTCCTTGATTTATCTAAGGATGTTGACTTCTCAGATATCATTTCATTTCTCACCCAATTTACCTATTACATCGCTTTGACTGTTAACTTCACCGTTTACTCAAATCATATGATTGAATTCCAGAGCAACGGTCATATTGAAAACCTAAATCGGGTTAGGGTAATTAGGTCTAGCATTTGTGGCCAGGAGTTGATCATGTCTGAACAACTCATGAGGGAGCATCTGGAGCTCCATGATGACGGCACTCTTACTGAATTCCCCAAAGCAGACATAGACGAAAGATATACCCAAATGGGATATGGTGGAGATGTGAGCAGGCGTACTGTTTACAAGTTCAATTTCTCGTACAACTGGAATTTCCTGCTCCATGTTGTTCTTCATTTTTTGTCTAATAAGTGTGGGGGATGGGATCAAACCCCATATGAACTAGGATGCCTAGTTCATGGGTTGGTGAAAAGCCTCCGCTTTAATGTCTGAAGATTTATGCTGACTAATCTTATAGGGAACCTCCAAAGGGGCACATTCTTCATGTATCCCAGGTTCCTTGAGCACATCATCATCTGTGAGCTAGAACAGAGTCAGCTTCTTTATGTAGCTGTCCTTCCAGTTCCTAAAATGAGGCCCACCATCCTCAAAGTCTTGAACAGAGTGTCCACCAACTACACTGGAAGACACACGGATCTTCTTCCAGGTATTATTGTGCCAATGGCTCCTTGTGGCATCCTTGTTAACCCGATAGGTGATGAACCCACACCAGCAACTACCCTAACACTGCCGACCCTACCTTCTCACTCCATCAATATACATACCAGAGACGCCCCAAACGAATCCTTGTTCAATCTACTCTGATTGAGTAAGCCCTTCCTGTTCAATCCAAAAAGACTAGAGTAGGAACATGGGCCCCACTCAGTCTGAGTCTCACCATCCTTCACATTTACTCTCAATAAGGGTATTGAGTCTCTTCAGTCTCAATCCTTTGAGCCCAAAACACAAGCTAAAAGTCCTTAGGGTGAGTCTCTATACCTCCTTGAGTAGCTAAAAAGGGACAACCCCACCAAAGGCTCAATGCCAGTAGACATTGACCAAAGTCCCAAATCATAGGTTTAACTTCCACATCATTTACTGACCCATGATAAGAACTGATGAAGAGATTAAGTCTTTTCATGGCAATGAACTTGATCCCTAATACCCTCTTATGGATCAATAGAGCCTAGAGGACCTCTTATCTCTAGCCTCCATCAGCAAAAACTGTTTGAATCTGGTATTTGGACGAAACACCAACTGATTAACGTGTTAAACCAAACCAAATAATGCGGAATCCTATTTGATTGGCGATCCAATCAGTGAGAATGCATGTAGAAACAATAACGTATTGAATCTAACATCAAGAATCGATTAGGAGTCCATCTACAACGTTCTATGAACTTGGAGTACGAACTTAGAGGCTTCTGGACGGCTAGGGTACGTTTGGAGTCGAAGTGGATTGAATGCTTCTGTTTCTCCACGAATTAGGTGGTATTTATAGGTTAGGATTGCTTAGTTGGGTGACTGAACCATTAGCATGATTCATTCGTACGATTGAGCCATATGGTTGATCCATTCGCACGACTGAGTGTTCATTCGTGCGACTGAGTCAGTCGCATGAAGTTGTTCAGGCGTATGGACTATTTAGGTGCATGGACACTTAGTCGCATGGCCACTCAGACGCATGAAAACTTCACTTCACCAAGTTTGAATGTATTCAATATTATAACATTATGCATAACAATTCAAACAATCACAATCCTATATAATCAAATCAATATGTGTTAAACAACTCATTAATGAAATATTAAACATTATAAACACAAACAAACATATGTATTTCATTAAGAACCCAACGATTACATAAGTGTAAGACAATAAAGACATATTACATTCAGATCAGAATCTAGGTACATATGTATCAACAACTCCCCCTTGGACCTAGATTCATCTATTGTCTTACCTTCTTCATAACCTCTTTGTACTTCTTGTACTTCTCCTCTCTTGTGACTACTGGGTGTATCTCAAACACAAAGCAGAGTCGTATCATATTTTGGAATTGGAGGGCTTGTACAATATCTTGCGTGTCATAGAACAGGGGCCACTTGTATAATGTGTATACATCATCAACAGATAAGTTTGTAAGCCACATTGGTCAAATACCCTAATAGTATCCATTTTGCCCTGTTTGTTCAGAACTATGACCGCCTCCCCTGTTCTCCAATCATAGTACCACCTTTTAAAGTTTGGATTGAAGTCCTATGGCATTTCCCTGAGAGGGATTCTTAACATTGTTCTTGGGGAACTCCACTTCAGCACTATCTTGGGCTTTCCACTTATGGGATCAACTTCAGAACGTCTGATATACCTCGTAGGTTATTGAGGTTTGAAGTTGACCCAACTGGTGTGGTACTCTTTCCTCAAGACAGCCTCAAACCAGCCTGACATCTTCCTCGGGTCAGCATATAGTAGCTTCGGTTTAGCCAGCTGGTTGAGCTCAAAACCAGGTAGAGACTTTAGATCATGTGGGAATCTAAAGTACTCGATCCTATCTCTCTCTATACCGCGTACACATTAAGATCATCAAAATGAGCCCACACGATAATCTTGCCTGACACCTTTTGATGTTTCTTCACTTTGTAGAGCTTCGTGTAGACATTCGGTTTAGGAGTAGAGCGTTGTGCTCGGTTCTCCTCAAAACATGCAGCCCATTCAGCCTTTTTGATTTCAACATCGGCGTTTAAGGCTTGGGCTTGTTCTTCAACCTTCTCAGACTCTTGCTCCATCTGATCCAATATATCAAATGTATCACTGACTGGGGAATCACCCAGATTGGGGAGCACATTTCCCTCTTTGTCAGCACACTCTGGATAGTGAGCTGCCGTGACATCCTCGATCTCTATCTCATCGATGTCTTTCAGGTCGTCATCACTGTCTCCTTCAACAGTTGGAGCGTCTTTTACAATCTCATCAAGATTGAACTTGAACATTTCTGCCAGTTGCTCATCAGTAAGATCATGAATTATTTCCCTTCTTCAGGGGTGTAACTCACTGATCTTTTGACAATCCCTTGCAGATCAAGAATCATGGTTAGTTGAGTCTTGATCTGTTGGAGGGGAGCAATATCATGTTCATCCCTTTGATAATTTGGATCTGCTTGATATAAACATTCAATATATCAATCATTAGTTAACATTCAAGACATAACCATAATAATAAAAAACATAACTAATTACATTACATATAAACATGTATTTCGTTAATTCCATACATGATCCAAATACAAAAGATTTTAAATAACAATATAACATCTAATCATTACTCTTTTCCTAGATCATGTGTTCTTCTGCTGTCGGAGCTGATGTTGAGGCACCTGGATCTTGAGTCTTTTTGGTCCGCCTCTCATTGGCTTCCTGTGCACCCAAAGCAGAAGAGTCATCAGCATCATCATCATCATCAACATCTGTATCCCCAAGGTGATCGTCACCACCATCATCATCATTACTCTCATCATCATCAGTATCATCTTCTCCATCCCCTTCTCCAATCTTTAAGAGCTCGGCTCTAGATCCTTTGAGCTTTAGTAGGATGGACCTCTTTGCGGCTTCCAGCTCTTCAATCTTCTTGTTGTGTTGCTCCTGGAGCTGAGACATCTGATGAGCCTGCTCATCGATCAATTGAGCCTGATGCGACAACTGCTGAGATTAGGCAGTGGTTAGGGTCGTATCTAAGTGCTCTTTTCCTCATCTGCAGCTAACAGCCTCAACACCATACGGTTGAGTGCTAAGAGTTGTTCCTCTACCCTACTGGGAGGCATAGGTGATCCTGATGAATATAGGGTGGAAGAAGATGGTGCTGCAGGATGGCTAGTGGTGGTGGTGACTGTGGTGAAGACTGGAGGTAATATAGGTGAAGGTGGTGGTGGTATGGGAGTGGAAGATGTGGTGTCAGATGGTGTGGCTGTAGAGGTGGTAGGTGGAGTAGTGGTGGTGGCTGTGGTGGTGGTTGTGGTGGTTGTGGTGGTTATGAAGGTGATTCTGCGCTTCTTCTTTTTCAAGCCGTAGGGCTGAGCCATCCTCTTCTTCCTCGATCCTGTCGAGGAGGATGCTCCCCTTGAACGCAGCCTGACAGATCGGGAGTATATGTACGGTCAGCAGTAGTCTCTCCTGATCCACCGGGCGTCCACCAACTGCCCAGAGCCCCTGGTCTGTGGGAACAACTTTACTTCCCACAGTCCGGGTTAGTGGCTCCTCATCTGACTCCTCTTCCTTCTCACCAGGTGTAAATTCCTGGTGGAAGCCAGCGGACTCTGCTATATCTCCAGTGGGGGCAGATACAGGAGATGCACTATCAGTAGTGGGACCCCTTGGTCGAGTGGGCAATGTATCTCCTGCATCCCTGCTATCATCATCATTAGAGTCATGCTCTGGGAGCTGTAGCTGCTCATTATCAGAGTCGCTATCTGAATGACGCCACTTACGTCTGCCTGGCGCCACATTACTCTCATTGGCAAGATGGCCTATCAGTCTCTTTACCTGGGGCTTTACCTGCTTACCCCGGTAAACTCTCATACGACCCAGGGTCGTATTGTCCATGATCTCTAGAGCCACAACATCGTGGCGCTCCTTTGGCAGCGATGGCAGCTTCTCATCAAAGATCAGCTACAAGAATCTGGGGTACATACAAAATTTCTCCTTTCCCTTTGCCTCCAGATTCTCCACAAGGTAAGAAAAATCATGCTCGAGAGCTGAAGGGGTAGTTCAGCACCAGTGCCACATAGGCATTTTAAATCTGGTCTGAAAGATCATCAAACCCACCCCTTCTAGAAGCAATGCACTTTAGAATGACATGTGCCAAGTACTTGTACTGGGGACACAGGTTCCTCTTGTTGAGCACACCTGAGTTGATCTCCCCAGCGTACGTATTCCTCAGAAAGCAGCCTCTCACTGTCAACGGGTGTAGCTTGGTGGGGTATCCAGCATCATCTCCCAACCCAAGTACACGCCGAATGGCTTCAGCTGTAATCTCTATGTCCATACCAAAGATGGAGCTCCTAATGCTGTATAGCTCTCGTGATCTATCCACAGAGGCATTCTCCCAAAAGGTCTGGTGTATAGACCTATAGGGAGTGCATGGGTTAGAGATGGCTTTGTGTATCCTCGTTCGCTTGACAAAAGCGACGATCTCTGCAAACTCGGCACCATTCCTAGTTGTTTGGCCTAAATGAGCACCGATGTTGTGCTTGGGATTGATAGACCATCTCCCAGCCATCGATCTGTAACATAAGATACATAAACATTAGATACTCGCATAACACATACCAGTTCTAAGTAACTTGCTAGAATTCATTCTGATTCATTCATGCGAATGAATCATGTGACTGTGTTCAGTCGGTTGTCCTATCATGCGACTGGACTCATTTGGGTGAACGAATAGGTGACTGAGTTTAGTCGGTTGACTGATCTTGCGATTGGTTTAGTCGGCCGACTGAGCTTTTCGTATGATTCATTCGGCCAATTGAGCTATTCGGCCAGCTCAATCATGCGATTGGAGTTCATCCAGACGACCAGTCGCATGACCTACTGTTTGGTCGACTTAGGTTCGAATCTTGACCAATTCATGAAATTAAACGTTATGTATAGGTTCTTTAGACTGCCAATCACTTAACTAATAGCGTAATAACATTATTTTTAACATTTTACTTGGTTTTAGTAGGTCATTAATCCATTGACTGGCTCGGTTCTTGTTTCAATCGTGAATCACTAATTAGGGCACCATTTCTTCTGATTTCTATGAGATTTCATCACATTATACCTGTATAAATGTGCACACACGTCAGAAGATCAATAAGGAATTATAACTGGGGTCTAAATAAATTTGGGCAGAGTAACAGTATGATGTGCGATTTAAGGGCAATTGGGAGTAGTGAGAATAATGCGATCGACTGTGGCCCTTTATATACTGAATCTGAGTTCAATCGGCCGACTGGACTCATTCGCTCAGTTCATTCGGGCGAATAAAGCTCAGTCGGTCGATTGACTTAGTCGATCACCTTCAGTCGGCCGACTGAAGCTCAGTCGGTCGACTGACTCATTCTCACACTCCCATTCGGTCGAATGGCTCATTCTGGTAAGCCATTCGGGTGAACGGTCCATACTCATGTCCATTGGGCTATTTAATGCATGAGTGTGGTCCATTCGCATGATTGGTCCATACTCATGGTCTAGTCATGCGAATGGGTCATACCCTTGAAATTTTTCTGACTTTATGACCATTTGACATTTAGACCCTTTTAAACTATTGATTTAACATTATGAACGTTTGATCATCTCAGATATGATCATTTTAACTTAAAACCTTTTGATCACCTCAGACGTGATCCTTTTAAGACATTTTGTCACCTCAGATGTGACCCAATTTTTTACTTGAAAGTACATGTGGTCACCTCATACGTGACCTTTTAGATGATAAGGTCCCTTATCAACTGCCATGACATAGTCCGATACTACACAAAACTGAAATAGACTAACGTTGTACTTACATAAAAAGAATTAACACTGAAAATTACACTAAGACATGCTTTTGTGTTTCGTGAGGGTTAATTCCTAAGATGTAACTATAAGAATAATTCTTCTGAGAGGGCAGCCTCAATCTTTTAAACCATACATGGACTAATTCAAGCTGGAATCATACAGGATATTCAAATCATTTGAGACAATTTAGCTAAAACCTTTGATGCTCTATTCGTGTTTTTCATCTAGAGCCATTTAGCAAATTTAGGAAATCATACTAGTACTATTAGGTCCCCACACTGATTTGAACTTTCAAGAATTATATCCACAGTGAGTGTGAGTATACTTATCCTGTTAAATCCATATACAAACTTTCAACTCAGTTGGGTGATCATTTTAAGGTTTGTTTATTTCAACAAGCATTTGTGGATCCCACACTTATATGGTAATCAACATTCCTCAGGATATTTTTGAGCGGTCTTAGGGTAGAGTTCAAGAAAAGACTATTCTTAGAATTTTCAAAGAGAAGCCAATCCTCAGGTCAGTGCCATCGCACAACAGAGAGGCGACAAACAACAATGAGTTCTAGAATATATAGGTTATGCTTATCCTCAGATCAGTGCCACCGCACAGCAGAGAGGCACATAACTGTTGGACCAAAAGAACCAATGAGCCTGATCAGAAGAACCTCTAAGTCCCACAGACATCACAACAACTGCTGAAGACTTGATCAGCTGTTTGACAAAGTCTGAAGATTTCAACAGCTGAAGACTAAAGTACTGAAGACTTCAAAAGCTGAAGACCAAAGTCTGAAGATCAACAGCTGAAGACTAAAGTACTAAAGACTTCAACAGCTGAAGACTAAAGTACTGAAGACTTCAACAGCTAAAGACTAAAGTCTGAAGATCAACAGCTGAAGAACAAAGTACTGAAGATCACAGCTGAAGTTCAAGTACAAGTACTGTAGCCTTCAGAGTTTGTTACAACAGCTGAAGAAGCATTCTTCAGTTGTTGTGATGGTTTCCTTTTAGTAGTTTTCTTTTTGTTTCAGTATTTGTAAAACGACTGAAGAGCATGTTCTTCAGTCGTTGTAGTTTCAGTAGTTTCTTTTCAGTAGTTGTAGTGATATTTAACACTTAGCATTTTGTAAGAAGATGTCAGCTGTTTGTTATCTTCAGTAGTTGTGTTAAGTATCAGTAGTTTGAATAAATTCTGTTAGATGTCACTATCAAGTGACATCAGCAGACGTCACATCTCCTATATAAGAGGTGTTGACCTAATTGTATTTGTGACATTCCGTTACCACGAAAGCGAATATTGAATGAAATATTTTTGCAGAATTCTTTCTGTCTATAACCGTTTGTTCTTACCTTGAATATCTTTTGTGTTCTTGTGAATTGGCTAATTCATTGTTTGTTCTCCGCTGCTATATTCTCAAATCAATCAAACGTAGATCACTGATCCTAACAAATGGTATCAGAGAAGGTTAATCATTGATCGATCTAACAGTCGATCATTGAAACTGCTATTTGATATCTATGTTTGATTGAATAGCTTATTTGCAAGAACTGGTTATAGATTATTGATTTTCTGCCGCTTTCGTTTATTAATTTTGAGATCTCTCTTGGTTCAATTTGGTTTGTTGTGTTTTGTTCTAAATCTGTTATAGCTTAATTGAATTTGGTTGAATCTGAGATGACTACTCCTTCTAATGACCCTCACAATACCGGTTCCTCAACCAAGCCTCCGATGCTGGTTAGGACTAAGTATAACATATGGCAACGAAGGATGCTTCATCACCTGTTTGTTAACAGTTCAGGTTGTTGGACACCTGTGGTACATGGACCACATAAGCCTATGGTGAACAATCCGGAAACCAATCAAATGGTTCTGAAGAAGAAGGAACAATACTCAGATGAAGATCGGAAACTGTTTGAGATTGATGCTAAAGCCCATGGAATTCTAGCCATGGCACTGCCTAATGAAATCTATTCAGGGCTTATGCATCATGAAACTGTTCATGACCTCTGGAATGCACTGAAGGAACAATTCGGTGGAACAGATGAGGTCTTAGCAAACAACAGAGAAATCCTCGCCCAACAATATGAGACATTCTCTCATAGAAAGGGTGAGACACTGACTCAACAGTTTGAGCGTTTTTCCTGTTTGATCTCTGAGCTGAAAATGGTGAAACAAGAATACACCAACAGCCAGATGAATAACAGATTCCTGAGATCACTACCTGAGAGATGGGACACATACACTATTGTCCTACGCTCTAGTGCAAATCTGGATAGCCTATCTCTCACCTAACTTCATGGGAAACTGCTTACATTCGAAAGAGAGATAGAACATAAAAGGAAACTGTCATCATCAGGAAAGCTCACCGATGACTTTGTACCAGGGAACACTGCCTTGGTTGGTCATGAGTCAGAATATGCTGCATCTGAAAGCAATTATGATGAGCATATTGATTTCTCTTCAAACAGTTCTGATCATGCATTTGTTGGTATTGATAGTCATTCTGGCAGTAATAGTGGCAATCTATGCTTCATCATGGATGATCTGAAGAGAATTGCTGATGATGATTTAGAAGAGATGATATTCTAAGCCAAATGGCCTTAGTTAATATCAGATCTCAGAAGTTCTACAAGAGAACTGGCAGGAAATTTCATGGACTCTCTGGCAAAACCAAAGTTGGTTTTGACAAGAGTAAATTGACGTGTCACAAATGCCAAAGGCTTGGACACTTTGCAAGAGAATGTAGATCAACTGGATCTAACTCTTCTACACCCTTTGTGACTTTTCCTGGCACTAGTCTACAAATCAGAGGGCAACATCCTGCTGGTTCTGGTCATCAATCACACCCTGTATCTCCTGCATACTTTGTCCCCCAGGGTCCAATGTCATATCCTTTTCCGTGCTATTACTTGCCTCAGCCAAATCCGGTTCAAGCTCCAATTGCACAACAACCACATGCATTACCTGAACCTCAACCTTCCCAATCTCATCAACAAACACAACCTCAACAACATAGCTTTTTCACCCCAGGAGTTGTTGACTGGAGCAGTTTACCAGATGATTTGTTTGGTCATGAACAACTGTTCTCTGGTGCTGGTCAACATGGTGGTGATAGTCCTTTTGGAAATCTAGCTCTTATGGCTTTGGAGTCTGTTGATACTTCATCCTCTAATGCCTCTACACCACAGGTATCACAGGTATCCTCTGAGGCAAAAGCCAAACTATGTTCTGAAACATGCATAGCCGCATTTGCATCTATTAGAGAAGCAAATGTAGCTTGAATTAACAAGAATATTGAGCTAGAACAAACAATTTCCAAAAGCAAGCTGAATTTGAGTCTGTGATTAATGATAAGAATGATGAGATTTACAAACTTAAATGCCAAATCATTGATGATAAGGCTAGGGAAGAGATACTTCTAGAGAAGTACAGAGACCTCAAAGAAACACTTGCAACTACCCAGGTAGAGTGTGATCGATGGGTAAATTCTTGCAAGGGTTTTGAAATGCTTCTCAGTAAGCAATCTGCTTCCAATGTGAAGTTTGGCATTGGTTATAATCACACTGCTCCTCCTACAGACTTTACTCCCAGAGCAGAGTAGAATCTGATGGTGAAAGCAATAACCAATCCTTTTCATCATGTGATCTATTATCTGATACAGCACCATCAGAAGTAAAGTCAACATTAATTCCTCTCAGAAACTATCAGCTGATGTTGATGGTTCAAATGCTGACACTCACATGATCACAAAGTTGATCACTCCAGGTGATATTTCACAAAGTACTGAAAGTACTAAAAAGAATGTCATAACACCTGGAGAACAAGCCCAAACTACTACATGTACTAAAGGAAAGAAAACTGCAAGTAGAAAGGGTGGGAAACTACTAAAGAAGATATCAAGAAAGCAGGTAATAAAGCAAAGAAAACTGCTAGTACTGATAGCAAACTGCTAAAGAACAAGTCTTCAGTAGTTTCATCTTCTTCAGCAGATGATCAACTTAAGATGAAGAAAAAGCCATGTGAAATATGTGGCTTATTCAATCATCTTAATAATGATTGCTGGTATAAAAAGGGCTCCAAACTCAAACGTAATGAAAACATTAAAGAGAAAATGGATAAAATGAAAACTGAGTTTGAAATCAAATTTGTACTAGCAACATCAAAACCTGTAACCCCAAAATCCAAAACGATATCCAAAAAAATCCAAAAAGAAAGGGGTTAAATAGGCAATAGCTGAGGTTGCTCAAAGATAGATGGTACAACACAGGAACCCATCCAACTCAAGCACTAATGTGTCTGATGAGCTGAAAGCTTTATCACAAAATTAGACACAACTTGTTATGATGGTTCAACATCTATTGGGGAGAGTCAACCAACTAGATGCTCCTGTGTTGAAACCACAGAGAAGAAAATCCATGCCAAAGGAATCTTCTTCTTCACCATCTCCATCCCCTCAGGCTGTTATTCATAGCAAGTCTGTTAGTTTTACCATATGTTGATGTGAATAGACCCAAAACAAAAAGGTTTGGGTCTCAAAAACTAACTAATTGTTTATGATTGCAGGTTCTTCAACATGCCAAAGTAGCATCTGGTATGTAGACAGTGGGGGATCTATGCATATGACAGGGAACAGCTCTCTTCTTCATGACTACTCTCAAGGAAAGAAGGGGTTTGTTTCTTTTGGCAATGATGTTAAGGGTTACATCATTGGAAAAGGCTTTGTCTCCAATGGAGAAATAAAATTTGATGATGTTAATCATGTGGAAAATCTCAAGTACAATCTCTTGAGTGTTAGTCAAATGTGTGATAAAGGCCATGTTGCTCTTTTCACCAGTCAGAACTGCAGGATTCTATCATCCAAAGCTCTAAATTTGATTGATAAGATGTTGGATGATCACACTCTCTTGAGGGCCAACAGGACAGGAAGAGTGTATGCCTTAGATCTTTCCAAGAAAATAGATCTCAGAGGCCATCCTTGCCTATTTTCCAAAGCCTCACCTCAGGAATCTAAACTGTGGCACAGAAGGCTGGGTCATGTTAATTTCAAAAACATGAATCAACTGATCCACAATAGTTTAGTGAGAGGCTTACCAATAAAGGAGTTCCACTGTGATGAAATTTGCACTGCTTGTTTAAAAGGAAAACAGCACAAAGTCTCATTCCCTCCTATTGAAGAGCCTATTTGGTCCTGTGAGAGTGATGAGCATGGCAAAGAAGAAATACTGTCTGGTAATTGTGGATGATTACTCCAGATTGTATGGACTTTCTTTATGTATTCAAAGGATGAGGTTGCTCAGAAGATTATCAACTTTGTGTTGTATGTTGAGAAGCAGTGTTCCCTTTCAGTCAAGTGTATACGGAGTGACAATGGAACTGAATTCAGAAACCATACACTTGATGAATTTTATCTTTCAAAGGGAAACAAAAGGCAGTTTAGCATCCCAAGGACTCCAGAACAAAATGGGGTAGTGGAGAGAAAGAACAGGACCCTAATTGAAGCTGCAAGGTCTATGTTGGCTGACTCTGGTTTGCCACTGACCTTTCGGGCTGAAGCTATTAACACAGCTGTCTATGTGCAGAATAGAGCCTTAGTAAATCAGAGGTTGATGAAGACTCCATATGAAGTTCTACATCACTTGGCTCCTCTCATTTCATTTTTCAGAACATTTGGGTGTCCCTGTTTTATTCTCAACAAAGGATCAACTCCAAAAATTTGATCCTAAGGTGGATGCAGGGTATTTTGTTGGTTATTCATCTACTTGCAAAGCATACAGAGTCTTCAACTACAGAACAAAGATAGTTGAAGAGACTTTGCATGTGAAGTTTAATGAATCTCCAATGGACAAGATTCCACAAAACCCTGTGGAGTTGTTGATTTGGACATACTGCAATATGTTCCTTATCAACCTCCAGTTGTTGCAGACCATGTGGATAAATCATCTTCTGCACATGTCTTCCACCTGGTGGTATTGATGATGATGATGATAATATCAATACTCACCTATTCAAGTTTAGTGACCAACTACCTGAGTCTGTAAACTTGATGTTCCTGTAGCTTCAGCAGTTCCATCCACAACAAATGCTGATGAGATTTCTGATTCCTCTACATCTTTTGAGTTACCATCAAATTCATGGTTTCAAGAGTCTGCATCAACATCTGCTGCTGCTGAAGGTTCTACAAACACTTACACAGATATCATTGTTTATCAAGAGCTGAAGAATCATCAATGTCTCAAATCATTGGTGATATCAATGCTGGAGTTTCAACAAGAAGTCAATTGTCTAACTTCTGCTTCTATGCTCTCTTCATCAGTCAGCTAGAGCCAAAGAACTATCATATTGCTTTAAGAACAATGGATGGGTTGAAGCCATGCAGCTTGAGCTACTTCAGTTCAAGAAACAGTAAGTGTGGGAACTGGTTCCTCTACCCCCAGGTAAGTGTGCAATAGGCACTAAATGGGTGTTTAGGAATAAAACTGATGAAAATGGGCTTATTGTTAAGAACAAGGCTAGACTGGTTGTACAGAGGTTCTCACAAGAAGAAGGTATTGATTATGATGAAACCTTTGCCCCTGTAGCCAGACTAGAGGCAATTAGATTGTTCTTAGCCTATGCTGCATTCCACCATCTCAAGTTTTTCAAATGGATGTCAAAAGTGCATTTTATATGGCAAAATAAAAGAAGAAGTTTATGTGTGTCAACCACCAGGTTTTGAGGACAATAAACATCCTGAATGGGTGTATAAACTTGATAAGGCTCTTTATGGGTTGAAACAAGCTCCTAGAGCCTGGTATGAGACACTTTCACTTTTCTTCTCAAGAATAATTTCACTAGAGGCTCCATAGATAAAACTTTGTTTGTTAAGAAGGTGGATCAGCATAAGCTACTTGTTCAAATTTATGTTGATGACATTATTTTTGCATCCTCTGATCCCCAGTTGTGTGATGATTTTACCAAATTAATGAAAAAGAGGTTTGAAATGAGTGCAATGGGAGAATTACAGTTCTTTCTAGGTTGTAGATCAAACAAAAGGCTGATGGAACCTTTATTCATCAGTCCAATATACAAAAGATCTTTTGAATAAGTTTGATTTACAAAATTGTAAGCCTGTTCTACTCCCATGTGCAACACCACACAACTGGATGCGGATCAGAAAGGTAAAGGTTGATGAAACACTTTACAGATGTATGATTGGGTCCTTGATGTACTTAACAGCTTCTAGACCAGATATCATGTTTGCTACTTGTGTCTGTGCTAGATTTCAGGCTGCTCCTAAAGAGTCTCATTTGATTGCAGTCAAGAGGATCTTTAGATATTTGCAAGGTACACAATCTCTAGGTTTATGGTATTCCACTGGACACTCTTGCAAATTAGTTGCTTTTACAGATAGTGACTATGCAGGGTGCAAGTTAACTAGAAAGTCAACTTCTGGTGGATGTCAATTCCTAGGCAAATGTTTGATTTCTTGGCAGAGTAAGAAACAAACATCTGTTGCTACATCCACTGCTGAAGCAGAGTACATTGCAGCCGCAAGTTGTACTTCTCAGGTACTCTGGCTTCAGAACCAACTTTTGGATTATGGCATTACAGAGACTAAGACTCCATATTAATGGATAGTGCTTCAGCTATGTGCATTGTCAAAAATCCAGTCCAGCACTCTAGGACTAAACATATAGAGATTAGACATCATTTTATTAGGGATTGTTTTGAAAAAGGTCTGATTGATCCTAAGTTTGTGCCTAGTGCTGATAAGCTTGCAGACATTTTACTAAGCCTTTGGATAGTCAACTTTCCAAAACCTAGTGTTAAGGCTTGGTATGCTGCAGCTCTAGAATAAGTGATAACTACTGTATCACATATAGTACTGATTATGTTAAAACAACTGATAAAGTTACAACTACTGATGTAGTTATAACTACTGATGTCAGTAAAAACAGATAAGTACTGATGTCCTATGAAACAACTGAAAACAGCTAAAGGCTGATGAGTAAGTGTGAGGACAGTATGAAACAGCTGAAAGGCTATGAATTGACGAAAACTACTGATGAGAACTTCCTCCTCAGTTGTTTCTATAACTGTTGTTTCATCCTAAACAACTAATGATAAAACCATGTCTTCAGTAGTTTCACAACTACTCATGACTAACACCAAGTCATCAGCTGTTTACAACAACTGATGACAAAACCATGTCTTTCGTAGTTTCACAACTACTGATGACTAATACCAAGTTATCATTGTTTACAACACCTGAAGACCAAACCGTGTCTTCAGTTGTTTTCAAACATCTGACGTCAAAACCATGGTTTTTAGTAGTTTTATAACTGCCGACGCCTAAAACCAACTCTTCAGTTGTTTCAACTTCTGAAAGGGTAATACCATGTCATCAGTAGTTTCAACTACTGATGACTAACACCAACCCTTCAGTCGTTTTCTAACCTTACCCTATAAATACCCAATACCTAAGCCTTCAGCGCTTCATCCTCTCCAAACCTAACGTTCAAATCTCCGAACTTCTCTCTCATTAATGGCGACCATGCAGCTCAAACCACGCCATAACTGTGTTGCCTACCTCACAAAATCACCTTTCTGGACAATTTCGACAACGCCATTGATCTAATGGTCCAATCTCCCTACCAAACGGCTTCCTTCAAAATCCCACCATTCATGTCGAATCCTTACACCAGTTTTGGACGAACGTCACCCTTCTAACTGGGGAGAACAACACCGAGTCTCTCCAGTCGTTCGTCAACAATCAACCAGTGGTCATCACTCTGGAAGTCATTCACCAAACCCTTAACCTGAATGATGCCACTTTCCCTGTTGGGTATCCAAAGGGCACAACTGATTTATCCTTTGCCCATCATGGATATCAGGGAAACCTCAGTGCCTTTACCATCCTGAAGAAGCATTCCATGATGCAGAACATCTTATCTTTCACATGGTTAATGTTTGCTTAGCTCCTAAGACATCCTCTTGGGATCAAATGTCTACCAGGTGGCAGCAGGTACTATTATCTATCCTTGAGCAACAAGACTTAAACTTTTCTGAAATTATTTTTCTTGAACATAAGGATATGGCCTCAAAATCTCTTTCTAATCGATGGATATTATATCCTCGATTCATTATGGCCATCATAGAGAATCAGCTGCAAGCTGAGGGACTTGTTGTCCTTGGAGTCCTTGCAACGGCTGTATTGCCTGAAGTATACTCCAGGCACAACTTTGACCACACCTGAAAAGGCTACCAAACTCGAAAACCCACGCATTTGGAACCCACAGCCACCACCTCCAGAACCAGAGTCCCCACCAAACCTAAATCCAAAAAGCCAAAAACGGCTACTCAGGGAGATGAGTCCCCTGAGGCTGCCCCTGTACCACAAACACAGGAACCACATACTGGTATTCCCCCCAGTTATGTCAAGACTCAACCTGCCAAAGCTGCACAGGTATCCTCTCAACAGGATCCGTTGCAACCAATATTGGGGAACCCACACTGCTAGAACCTATCTCACTTGAGAGGTTACCATTGAAGCGCACCATTCACCCCGGTGCAATCTGCTTCTACCCAACCCACCACATGCAACCGCCCCCCAAAGTCCTACATTAATTGTTGCACAAGTGCTGAGTCAGTTGCACTCCTCACCCCCTCCCCAGATACGAATTACAACTGGGCATACCTCTACCATTGAGGGGAGGACCAAAGTGCATATGATAACCCACAGCATAGGGGTTACAATGTTCCATTTCCTAGTGTAGAAAAGGAGATTGGAACTTCTGGTGAGGCTGCCACTTATCCTGCTTCAGCATATGATCAGGATGTAGTTGGTACCATTACTAAGACCTTACCAGAGGCAACTGCTGATGAAGGACATAGTCCTGAGGCAGGAAGTCCCCAGTTCCAAGACAAAGGGGCACATGCTACAACTGCTCTACACTCAGCGCATGTTCATCCTGATTCTATCAGGAGGTCAGGTGATTCAGTACCCACTGATGATGACCTGGGCTTCTTTTACGATGTATTAGCCCAAAACACCATCCTGGAAGAGGAGGTGAGCAGACTCAAAGAGCTACTTGCCAAAACTTCTGTGGATCAAAGACCATCTGCCTCTCAAACCGCATAGATGGCACCTTCATCTGAAGGTCTCCTAAACACAGAGCCAGTCCCAAATTCTCAGCCACCTGCCTCTGCTTCTGGCACTATTTCTCAGGACAGAACCCCCCTGAGCAAATAGCTGCTATCTTCCAAACTTCCCTACCCTCATCACACCTATAGTCACTGATATAGTGATCAAAACCACTGATGAGAGGCTTTCCTCAGTAATACAACCTTAATAGAGGAGGTTGTGGGCAAAAAGCTTTCTGACAATCAAACCCTTGCAACCAATGCAACCAAAAAGGGGGAGATTCAGTCAGTGAAAGCAAAAAGAAAGAGGAGTGCAGAGAGGAAAGAGAAAGAGAAAGAAACAAAAGTGATAGTAGTGGAAAAAGAGAAGGAGTTGGCTGTGGAGACTGAAAAAGAGAAGGAGAAGGAAGCTGACATGGAGAAATCAAAGAAAAGAAAGAATGAAAAGGAGACTGCCTTGGAGCTGATGGTAAAAGAGGCTGATGCTGAACACAGCAGATCAATGGATAAAATCATTGATCAGTTGTTTAGGCAAGGCCATGACACTGACAAACCTGATTCTGAGATCAGAAGATTAGAGATTGAAGAAATCCAAAACAGATGGGCAAGTTATGATGTGTTAGAAAGAGAAATGATGGAGATCATGATCAGATTTATAGCAAAATATCTTGGAAGATCAATGATCGAAATCAAGGCTTGGTCCAGGGACAACATCTTGGAAATAACCACCAAGATCTGTTCGTGTGAAGTATACACTAAAGGATTAGTTATTGAAGCTTTGAAAGAATCTGGTGCTGGGAGCAGGACTGAACTAGCCAAGCAATCTAAAGCCACACTCACTTCCAAAATGCTAGAACAGCCTGTCAACATTCCCACACCTAAACAACCAAAACAACAACCCACCAAACCAACTCCCTTTCCCTCAAAACCAATAGCCGATAATGTACCCCAGAAGAAGAAGAGAAGGGTATTGAGGCTAGAAGATGATGAAGAAGATGATGATGAAGATGAAGATAGGCTGCCACTCTCAGCTGTTATACAGTTGCCGAAGGCCACAAGTCACTCTCCAACAATTACTCCTGAAACTCAAAGACAAATTGTGAAAGTGAAGCTAGAAGAAGAAGAACTTCACAAACAACACGATGTGGAATTGTTGAGGAGGGTTGACAAAGCATATGAAGCCACATCTTCTATCATCAACATGAAGAAGCATGCTCTCAGATTATACACACTTAAGCATACATTTCAATATCAAAAGGAGAGAGTGAGGATTTGGCCTGATCCCAGGGTGTCTCACAAGATCATAAGAAAAACATTCCCCAGAGATACATTGGCTAGGTGAAAAAGATTGTAGATGAAGTGATCTCCCTGGTCTTTGTAGTATCACCCTGGGAAATCCTAGAAGACTTCAAGAAAGCTTATAAAGCTAACCAAACCCACAGAAGATGCTGGAAAAATAAAATGGTGAAAAAGGGGTTAGTATATAAGAGGCTTGAAGAAGTCGGAAAGAATGAGCTCCGGTTGTTTCTAGAGGGTAATCACCCCGATGAATTTGCTTATAGAATAATAACAACTGTGGAGCTGAAGAATGGGAAACAGGTCAAATACCTATCTGAGTACTATGGGCCTGAATCATTATTTGAAGGAGGTGCTAAAGAGCTGACCATGGAGGAACAAATTACCTTCCTTGAGGCCTACACAAGAGAGTCATACAGACTCATAGTGGGGAAGTAGATCTCATGGATGGGGTAACAACTCTGTGTCCAGTTCCCCAAGACAGAGTTCCCATTCATACTTTGCCAAACAGATCATTGAGACTTCTTCCCAGGCCTGTGCTTAAAAGGGTCACTTCTGAGCTGATCTAGAAGACAAAAAGACCAATCCTTCTGCCATAATAAGTGGGACATATTCAATAAGTTTAGAGGTTTTGGCAACATGGTTCGGGGGGAGTTTGTTGGACCAAAAGAACCAATGAGCTGATCAGAAAAACCTCTAAGTCCCACAGACATCACAACAACTGCTGAAGACTTGATCAGCTGTTTGACAAAGTCTGAAGATTTCAACAGCTGAAGACTAGAGTACTGAAGACTTCAAAAACTGAAGACCAAAGTCTGAAGATCAATAGCTGAAGACTAAAGTACTGAAGACTTCAACAGCTGAAGACCAAAGTACTGAAGACTTCAACAGCTGAAGACTAAAGTCTGAAGATCAACAGCTGAAGAACAAAGTACTGAAGATCAACATCTGAAGTTCACGTACAAGTAATGAAGCCTTCAGAGTTTGTTACAACAGCTGAAGAAGCATTCTTCAGTTGTTGTGATGGTTTCCTTTCAGTAGTTTCTTTTTGTTTCAGTATTTGTAAAATGACCGAAGAGCATGTCTTCAGTCGTTGTAGTTTCAGTAGTTTCTTTTCAGTAGTTGTAGTGATAGTTAACACTTAGCATTTTTGTAAGAAGATGTCAGCTGTTTGACATCTTTAGTAGTTGTGTTAACTATCAGTAGTTTGAATAAATTCTGTTAGATGTCACTATCAAGTGACATCAGCAGACGTCACATCTCCTATATAAGAGGTGTTGACCTAATTGTATTTGTGACATTCTGTTACCATGAAAGCGAATATTGAATGAAATATATTTTGTAGAATTCTTTCTGTGTATAACCGTTTGTTTTTACCTTGAATATCTTTTGTGTTCTTGTGAATTGGCTAATTCATTGTTTGTTCTCCGCTGCTATACTCTCAAATCAATCACGTAGATCACTGATCCTAACAATAACCATATTCTTGTTTGAGCAATTTTTCTTCTTTTTGCACAGATCTCACCAACACCATAGGTTATCAGTTTGATTGTATTTGCATTTTTCATGTGCTTTTGCTCATGCTTTGGTCTTACGCACACTTTTGTGGCGTTTATTTTGCTCATCACCCCTTATTGGAATCTTGTTGATTGTGTTAACTAGGGATAAGGCGTTACCCACAACTAGTCAAACATTTTACTTTAATCTTGAGATCACCAAAAAGGTCTAGTTATCTGTTGTGTTGAATCTACCGACATATCATCTGTGGTCTAGCAACCTCTAGGTCTACTTTCTTTGTATTACCATAGTAGTAGCTAGCTTATCTATCATATTTCCTTTTATATTGCTCAGACTACACAGACTTATAGTTGAACTTTGCATCTTTTCAATTTTGAATTTTAAAATCCCAAATGGTTTGTACCTGTGTACTATCATATTCCAAACAATGAACCGGTATCACACATATTATCTTATTTGTTTTCAGCTTGCCTCTCCTTTTCCCTCGTTTTTTTTATTTCTAGACCTATTCTCCCCCTAAAATTATAAAACCACTATGGATTTGTGTTTTAGGATTTTAATGGGCAAGGAAAGAACCTAATTGTAATTAAATGAATTAAAATTAAATAAAAACAAGAGAATACAGTAAAATAAAATTAAAATTTTAAAAATTTAAAGAAACTTGACGCGACGCATCAGACAATACATGGTCATCTTCAGGAATGACCTCACTTTTCTTTTTAACGCCATCGACCTCTAACAGATATAGAAAACGTGGTTTGTCAAAAGCCTTTGTATAGAGGTCAGTGCGTTGAAAATCAATGTTTATTTTTATCACATCAATTAAATTCTTTTCAAAACAATCATGTATGAAGTGATATTTGATTCTGATGTGTTTGGTCTTAGGATGTTGGACCGGTTTTTTAGTGACTACAATCGCAGCAGAGTTATCAATAAAGATAGGAGTGGAAGTGAAATGCAAACCGTAATCCCGCATTTGCTGTTGATTCCATATGATTGGGAACAGCAGCTTGCAGCAGCAACGTATCCGGCTTCACTGGTTGACAATGCAACCGAGGTGTGCTTCCTACACTGCCAGGTTACTAATCTTCTCCTAAAGAACTGACACCCTGCTCATGTAGAGTTGTAGTTCATCTTGCAGCCACCGTAATCCGAGTCACTATACGCTGTAAGTTTAAAGTCATCATCATGAGGATACCACAACCCAAGTATGGGTGTGCCCTTCAGATAACGAAATATCCTTTTGACCCTAATTAGATGGTTCACCTTAGGCTTTGCCTGATATCGTGAGCATAAACATGTAGCATACATGATATCAGGTCTTGAGGTAGTGAGATACATGAGAGATCCAATCATCCCTCGGTACATAGTGGCATCTATCAGATCACCATTTTCATCGGGTGCTACATCATGGTTTGTAGCCGGTGGAGTGCTAGCTGTGGAAGCATTCTCCATGTGAAACCGACTGAGAATATCCCCTACATACTTGGTCTGATGTAAGAAGATTCCATTTGGTGTCTGATCCACCTATAACCCGAGAAAGAACTTCATCTCACCCATGGCACTTATCTCAAACTCCGCCTTCATTACTGCTTCGAATTCTTTGCATAATTCTTCGTTCTTTGAAACGAAGATTATGTCATCTACATAGATCTGTACTAGCCGTAAGTCTCCATCTGTTTCTTTGATAAACAGTGTGCATTCAATGACTCCCCTGCAAAATCCGTGTTTCACAAGATGAGTCGAGAGTTTCTCACACCAAGCTCGTGGAGCTTGATGAATCCCGTATAGAGCCTTATCGAGTGTGTAAACTCTATCCCGATGATATGGATCCTCAAATCCCTCGGGTTGACTGACATACACTGTTTCTCTGATCTCACCATGAAGGAATGCACTCTTAACATCTAGTTGATAAACTTTGATTTTTATATAAGAGGCATAGGCAAGGAAGATGCGGATGGCTTCCATCCTTGCTACTGGTGCAAATACTTCATTGAAGTAGATACCTTCAACTTGTCGAAAACCCTGAACAACAAGCCGAGCCTTGTATTTGATGATCAATCCCTGATCATCTTTCTTGCATTTCAAGACCCATTTGGTGCCAATGACTTTAGCACCTTTAGGTCTATCAACTAGTGTCCATACACCTAACTTCTTAAACTGAAGGAGTTCTTCTTGCATGGCACTAACCCAAGCCTCATCATTTAGTGCTTCACTAACATACTTTGGTTCAAACTGAAACACAAAGCAATGGTATGCACCGTCATGAAGCTATCCTTTTTCCATCACGGAGGCATAATCAGCCGAGTATAGCTGATTTCTAGTTTGAACCCCTGATCTCACATCTCCTATAATATTATCTAATGGATGATAGACGTTTAGACGTGAGCCAGGAGTTGTCGGAACAACCACCTCACAGTCAAGATTATGAACATTTGGTTTTGTATCTGAGGCAGTCTGAGTCTGAGGTTCTGATGGTTCAGAAGCATCATTAGCCGATGCTTGTGAACTTGTTGTAGTCGGAACCTGTACATCCTGGTTGAGTTAATCATTTTCTTCATCAAAGGAAGAATCACTCACATCAACTGCTCCCCTTGAGTTGGTAGTGTCATGACTTGTTCAATCTTGAGATGGTGTGTTCAAGACATCATACATCATCTTGTTTGCCAACTCGTCTTTTGAAAAGGTAAGAGGTATGTTGAAGGACTTGAAGAATCCATCATAGTCGAAGAAGTAGGAAGGCCCTTTTCCAGCAGGTGGTGTGATATATCTCTGAACATCAACATTACACCACACCTCTACTTGGCCTGCTGAGTTGTTGTAAACTCTCTTGTTCAGTATGTTGTATCCTAAAAAGATACCTTCATCACTCTTCCCACTGAATTTTCCCTCCTGAGTCTTCTTCAGCAGGGTGCACGGAGCACCAAACGGCTCGAGATTTCCAAGTTAGATTTACGTCACTGTAATAACTCGTACCATGTTTTTCCATGCCGTTTTACTACCAAAACTCGATTAAGGGTATAACATGCATTTGCCACTGCATCATTCCAAAATTGGATAGGTAGTTTCGAGTCTGCCAGCATAGTCCTTGGCGTCTCTATCAAGCTACGGTTCTTCCGTTCAGCAACGCCGTTCATCTCAGGAGTATAGGCCAAGGTAAATTGATGCACAATTCCCTTTTCCTTGCAATAGGCTTCCATCCTCTGATTCTTAAACTCGGTTCCGTTGTCTGAGCGCACCTATCGTACCTTCAGCTTGTATAGGGATTCCAGTGTAGTTACCAATTCCTTGAAGAATTCAAATGTTTTTGATTTGGGTTTCAGAAACATTACCCAAGAGAACCTTGAGTAGTCATTGGTAACTACATATCAATACAAGTCGCCAACGATGCTTCTTGTACTAACTGGACCAAATAGATCCATGTGAAGAAGCTCAGGAGGAAGTTCCATAGAATGAACTTTCTTTTCCTTATGAGATTTTTTCGTCTGTTTTCCTTTTTGCATGCAACATAGAAATCCGGGAGTTGAAAGTTTTTGACATTTACTCCTCTCACAAGATCATTCTAGAGCAAGTGATTCATTTTTCTTGGATTTATGTGTCCTATTCGCCTATGCCAGGAGATAGAGTCCTTCTTAGTAGCTTTGGACAAGAAGCATTGGACTTCACGATCAGTTGTGGAGGCCTTTGAGAGATCCAAGACATAAAGATCGTTATATCTTGAAGCTGCCATTAGGATCTGGTCCTCCGGGATCACGTAGTCCTTCTTTAGAACATAACACTTCTTGTTGTCAAAAACTACCTTGAATCCTTTATCACGGAGTTGAGAGACTGAAGGAAAGTTATTTTGTAATTGTTGGACATAGTTTACCTTATCAAACTTAACCTTCTCATTTACCACTTCTCCTTGGGCTGTGATATACCCACCTTTGTTTCCTGAAAATGAAACATGCCTTCCTTTAATTTGTCTGACATTTGATAAGAGAGCTCTGTTCCTGTCATGTCCCAGGATGCTCTGCTATCTCTAATCCATGTGTTAGTCTCATTACTATAGAGAACACCCTGCATATTCAATGAAAACATTAGTTCATGTTAGGAACCCAAGCCTTAACTGGCTTGGGTTTCCCTGAGGCATCACACATCATAAACTCAACCCATTGACCCTTTGAGGTTGAGGGTTGCTCAGATTTCTGTTTGTTCTCATTTTCAGGCACTAAGGAGGTTTTTTCTTTCCATAATCTAGATTTGTGTAAGGCCTGTTTGTGATAAACAGACGACTGGCTGATGGATTGAACTTTGGGTTCACTAGCCCTTTTTGGAGGCGTCACTGAGTTCCTCTTAGAAGAGCTAGTTGTAGTTGAAGAAAGGTCAACCTTCCTCCCCGGTGTCTGGGAATAAGGACAATGAGACGCTATGTGACCACACTCTCCACAGTTATAGCAGGATCTGCTTTTAACTTGATGGTTTATATTTTTTGGTGGAGATGCAGATGTCACACAGTTGACCTTATTATGTTTGGATTGAGACACTTCTTTGTTGGATGTATAAATTGGTTTTAAAATTTTAATTGCTTTTTCTGGTTTTACATCTTTGATCTCCTGTTTACCTGGACTGTGACATGATGCACGTGATTGATTAGGTTTTATAGTCTTTTTAGGTTCTTTTATGACTTTATTTGACCCTGACTTTAAACTAACCTTTTCAAATTCTTTTTCCAGGTTAACACAAGGCATCTTTCCTATTGCCTTTGAAGTGGCCTCCTTCTGTTTAGAGTCGGATTCACTTGATTTACTTATGGAATCTGGATCATTAACAAGAGGAGTGGACACCACGTGATCCTTGATGGGGTAATTGTTAATTGGTTTACTTTTGGTGTTCATCAAGGTCTCAGGTGGTGGTAAAACAACTTTGTATCCCAGTACCTTCCCATTGTTTCTCTCTCTCACTAAGTGTTGGACAATGTGTGATGAGCTTGTCCAACTATGTAGTTTTTGTTTTAACGAGTTGAATTCTACTTCTAAAATTGCTTTTTGCTTCTTAGTGTCCTCTAGGGAGTTTAGATAGTAACTAATGTCATTTGTTTGGTTAAAAGCAACTACCTCAGTTTCCTTAAGTTATTCAATAGGTCTATCTTTTCCTTGTAACTGTGCTCGTTTTGTTTTAACACTCTTTTGCCTCCGTGCATAGTTCCAGGTCCTTTACTAAGCTATCATTATGATCTAATAACCTAGCAAATTTTGAATCCATACTTTCTCTGAATTTATTACATTGTAAGCAAGGATGATTATTAAACAGTTGGTCAGTAGTACTTACCTGAGATGTTGAAGAGGAATCAGCCATGAGTGCAGACTTTGTTGTCTTTGGTTCCGGTGATTTAGATGATGATGCAGATTTTTCTTCTTCAGGCAGGTGGTTGACCAAATTTGCAGTGTCTTTAGAATTTGACATCGCGAGCCTACTGCTATATCTCCCTCACCTGCAGAATCGTCATCAATGTCCTCCACACTAGCTATATTGGACTCTCTTGGAGACACGAACTGAAAGCTCCAGTCCTGTCCTTCATCCTCATTAGCAGTTAAGGCTTTTGGGTCCTTACTGGATGAGTTAGATCTAATAGATGTGGCCTTATCCTGACGATTAAAGGACGAGAAGGGATTGCAATTACCCATCTTCTTTGGTTTTACAAACTCCCTCTTGAAGTGTAACCTTTGGCATGTCGAACCCAAAGGTTGTGTCTTTTGTGGCACCCAAGTTCTGTTCGGTCTTTTTGATAAACTTTTTAGCTCGTCAGGCAGCACTTGCCAGGCCCCACATTATGTCCATACGTTCCAACTCCATCTCATCCACCTGCTCATAATCTTCATCTGCCATGTGGCAGTTTCCTATATTTTTAGCAACTAATCCGTCATAGGATTGAACCACTATAGCTAAGAGGTCCATATGTTCTCTGGCCACCTCCACAGTCACATTGTCAAAGTTGTCGGTTTTGAGCTTTGCTGCATTAGCTTGAGGTATCATATATTGAGTGCTAGACGACCCTGACGTTTCGGATCCTAAAGTTGAGGGTTGTGCTGTAACTGCTGCGCTTGAGATGAAGGCGGTTTGCAGTGGAGCTCCAGATGTCTTGACCGAAGGAGTAGCATTGTAGAGTGCAGGATTCTGATCGTAGTTAGCCTTTTGGGCTCGATACTTCATCCTAAGCTCCTCTTCTCTCAGTTTCAGAATGAAGTCATTTATATTTAACTTCGAGAGCATTCCATTCTGTCTGAGATTTGAGACAAACGAAGCCCATTTTTCTGGTAATCCATTAGCAAAGTTGGATACCTTATCCTCCATTGATGTAACCACTCCATGAGTGTGCATCTCACTCATCAAGTGGTAGAATCTATCAATCATATCATCAAGGCCTTCTTTTCCCATAGAAGAGAAGTTGTCAAACTCCTTCTTCAAGGCTTTTGCCTTGATGGCCTTCAGAGAGGCATTTCCGTCATACCTCTTTTCCAACGCATCCCAAAGTTTCTTTGCTTGAGTATACTCCAAATACTGATGGAAAATATCCTTTGGAATAGACTGAGTAAGCAAAGCAAAGACTTTCTTCTCAGCATTGTGTTTTACCTTTTAAGCATCCAACATGCCACTTAGAGTAAGTTTGACTCCGTCAGCTCCTACTGGCATGCTATAATCTGACTCGATGGCCTCCCAAAAATTTGTATCTACACCATTTAAGTAGATTTTGAAACATTGCTTCCATGGTGGGTAGTCGTCTAACGTAATTAGTTTTGGGGGTTTATTGTTAATCCCCATTTCATTCTCCAACAACAGTAGATTCTAAATACTTGTGTCTCTACTTGCTGTGTATGCTAAAAACTGGTCCTCCATTAGGTTTAACTTCACTGTTTAACAAGCTGCTAATTTATGCGAATGAACTTATTCGTGCGATTGAACAATGCGGATGGTTCAATTTTGCGATTGAGCAAATGCGGATGAGTCAGTCGCCCGAATGAGCAAACGCGATTGAACAGTCCGAATGAAGTTCTTAGTTGTACAATTGAAGGTACGAATGAGTCCACTCGTGCGGTTGGAGAGTGCGAATGAACTCAGTCGTGCGATTGGTCTAATCGTGCGACTGAACTTGCTGAAGTTTGATAATTCGTAGATTAACTTGATTTTTCTGTAAAAACTCGAATTTTATCAAACCCTAATAGCCGTATGCCGGAAAAACTCAACTTTTCGATCAAGAAACGTCTAAGACTCCGTTAGACACAAAAAGATTGCGTTTTTGATGCAAAAACACAATTTTTATATCAAAACTATTGAATCAACAAGTAATCGAGAGCCAAAGCTCTGATACCACTTGTTAGGATCTGGTATTTGAACGAAACACCAACTAATTAACATGTTAAACCAAACTAAATAGTGCGGAATCCTATTTTATTGGTGATCTAATCAGTGAGAACGCATGTAGAAACAATAACGTATTGAATCTAACGTCTAACGTCAAGAACCGATTAGGAATCGATCTAAAGCGTTCTATGAACTTGGAGTATGAACTTAGATGCTTCTGGATGGCTAGGGTACGTCTGGAGTCGAAGTGGATTGAATGCTTCTATTTTTCCACGAATTAGGTGGTATTTATAGGTTAGGATTGCTAAGTCGGGCGATTGAACCATTAGCATGGTTCATTCGTACGATTGAGCCATGCGGTTGATCCATTCGCGGGACTGAGTGTTCAGTCGTGCGACTGAGTCAGTTGCATGAATTTGTTTAGGCGTATGGACTATTTAGGCGCATGGACACTCAGTTGCATGGCCATTCGGACGCATGAAAACTTCACTTCACCAAGTTTGAATGTATTCAATATTATAACATTATGCATAACAATTCAAACAATCACAAACCTATATAATCAAATCAATATACGTTAAACAACTCATTAATGAAATATTAAACATTATAAACACAAATAAACATATGTATTTCATTAAGTACCCAATGATTACATAAGTGTAAGATAATAAAGACATATTACATTCAGATTAGAATCTAGGTACATATGTATCAACAAAAACCAACTAAGGTGAGTCCCACTGATGTGAAGGGAACTCATGTAGATTCAGCTACCACAATGAAGGAGCCTCATTGGATCCTCAAGGCAGTGGTAAAATTTCTGAGTCTGAATCTACAATGACCATGCCTTTGATGCCTCTGAACGAGACGTCATTAGGCAAGGGAAACTAGGGTGCCAAGAAACCACATCTGGTGGTGAGGATGAATATACGAGGTATATTACCTCATCTCCCCATGACTCTTTAAAAAAACATAATGGAAGTCTAAAACTCATCATTCAAGACCTACTTTCTAAAGTCTCAAATCTTAAATTCAAGGTTAAGAATTTAGAGGATAGGTCCGCCACTCAGCAACTTAAGATTGAAAATCTCAAGGCTAAACTAGCTAAGAGTTCTTTTAGGCACATACCTATTCAAGTCTAATTGACCTCTTCCTGTAGCTCATCTAGCTCTCAAGATGATGCTACCAAAAAGGGGGAGAATGTTCAGAGACAAACATTTTTGGAGGCACAGAGCCAAGCTTTAACTTCTCTAATTTCAAGGTACCCGACTCCTAAAGTAATAGTTTTTCCTAAGCCTCCTCAAATCATCCTACAAATAGATCCAAGGATGCTCAGAGATCTTAACAAGTTATTCTCCAAGTTCCTGATAGGATCTTCTATAGATCAGCCTAGCCCTGATACAACTATGATGTACTTTGGAGTTGAAGAACATCAAAGGATAAATGCACTTTCTACCACTCTGGAAGAAGTTGGTTAACATAAAGCCCACATGGAACCTGAGATTGATTTAGAAAGGGAAATAAGGATTGATGGCCCAGCAACTGAAACAGTTGGGATAGATAGTGCATTCCTTCAGACTTCCAAAGCTGAAGTCAAAGCCTTGGAAGAATGACTTCAATCTTCCAAAGCTGATATGGAAGCTGTGGAAGGACTATTCTCCTTGTCCGAAGATCTAATCATCACAGATGCAATTCTAGATCTGACATCTGAGGTGAACAGTGAGGACTTTCTCAACCGACCCCTAGCTCAAACAACACCACTACAACAAGCTCCAACCACCATATCTCAGCCTGAATCTTCTATCCAAGAACCCCCAACGTCTAGCACTTCTGAAGATGTCAAAGGAAAAAGGAAGATAAGTGTGGAAGATCTTCATGAAGAAGCAAGGTAAGAAAAACTTAAGAAGAAAGGTAGAGTCCCAACTGGGAAGTTGCTAGCTGCAAGTAGCAAAGCAACTGTAGCTAACCAGGAGGTTGTCAACAATAAAAAGAGGGTGGAGATCATTGATAGGCTTATGAAGCTTGGAGCTATTAGTGAAGATGTGCTCCTACTACCACTAAAGGAGTTACTTGAGCTTGAAAAGGCAACCCTGCTGATGATTGAACAAAGGGAAGAAGTAGCAAGGCTAGCCTTGGAGGAGCAAAGAGAGGGAAACGAAAAGGGAAGTTGATCTGCAGCTTAGGAAGGATTGTCTCTAGAAGAATTGTCTCCCCATGATAATGATAAAATCTTATGGCTCTTGAACAAAGAGCAAGATCAATTGGAGAAAGAGAGAAAGAAAACTGCAAGCAAAAAAACTGAGGGAGAAGAAGAAGAAAGAAGAAGAAACAAGACTTGCTACTACCAAGAAGATAGGTGATAAGGCCTAGATGAAGGACTATCTCCAGGCTTTTGGCTTCTCTAGTAGGCAGTAGGTCCCGTTTCTATGAGGACACTATAGCATATTATCAGTGACATCAAGGCTCACATACGCTTAAGAAAAAGGAAAGAGATGTACCAAAGAGTACAGGGAATGACTTTCATATCTACTCCACAACCACAGCCTCAACCTGAATATATCCTTTTCCCTTTCACTGCTAAAACTAAACCAACCTCTGAGCCTTACACCCCTTACCCACATCATCAACATTACCCACATCCTCACCCACTCAATCCAAACAACCACCAAAACTACCTATCCTCAAACCTAAAACCTTACCCAAAACCCAAACCTCTCCCACCAAACAACCACCTAAGTCATCCTCTCATTCATCCAAACATCTCTCCTCAAAGGAGTTTAGGGAGACCAAGATGAAGCTCATCAAGTGTACAACTTTGAGCA
The DNA here is from genome assembly GCA_025506515.1 of Flaveria trinervia. Lineage (NCBI taxonomy): Eukaryota > Viridiplantae > Streptophyta > Magnoliopsida > Asterales > Asteraceae > Flaveria > Flaveria trinervia. The sequence continues at coordinate 61,832 of JACCIX010000829.1, read as the reverse complement.
ACATCTCTTGTGAGGAGGAGTCTATCAAATTGACTTTTGTTGATGGCTCCTCATGTTCCTCACAAGAAATCAATTCCTTGATCTGACAAAAGGAACATTGGACCAAGCTGCAAAACTCCTTTGTTTCAACTCTGATTCTCTAAAAGACGAAGAGAAGAAGCTAAGAAGAATGTTTTGACTCCACTGGATACAAAGAAAGGTGACAAGGTTCCTAATCAACCCCTTGTACAAATAAAGAAGATTATCTAGTGGAGGTTCGAAGACTCTTCTCACAATTTTGTTTATGAGAGAGAGAATGAAGAGACAAACAGACTCAATGCCTCATCTCTGCTATACTTAAGCGGATTTGATATTGCTGAGTTAGCTGAGAAGCCATTCTCCAACCTATCCAACTCCAAGGTAGCTGCTCATATCAGGAATCATCTTAGCAGCCTTCATCTAGCCATGTTCACAGCAAGGTCCAAGATTGAAGAGGAGATGAAACTAAAAGACGAGGAGGAAAGGAAAGGATCAAAAACCAAAGGCAAATCCTTTCTTTAAATGGTAAAGGTTCTAACCTTGAATCCATAGTTAGATGGGAGTATGACTATAACTCCGGTCAACTAACTCACTTCAGGGGGCGCAACAAAGGGTGCATGTCATTCAAAGTGATAGATTGGATCTTTTGTCCACTAATGATTTGGACAAACTTCTCAGCACAACTTCAGGGAAGAACAAAGAAAGGATAAACATCTTATGTCCCTAGTCCTGAAGCTTTTGAGAAGCTGAAAGAAGTGAGGTATTGTTAGCATTAGCCTAGGGGGAGTTTGTTGGATCTAGAAAGGTTGGTGCAACAAAAACCAAACACTTAGACTATATTGGTACAACTAATAAAGGACTTCCGAAGACAAGAGTGGAACTTCCAAAGACGAATGGATTTCTTCCGAAGCCAAGAGTGGAACTTCCAAAGACAAATGGATTTCTTCCGAAGATAAGTACAAGATCAACTTCTGAAAGAAAACTCCAACTTCCAAAGACAAAGTTTCTGCTCTTCCAAAGCTTCAACACTTAGAAGAAATGAAGACCAAAACTGTCGAAGTTTGAAGTCCCAAGGAACCTCGAAAGGAGTAGCGACTTTAAAAGTATAAGTGGCTTCGGAAGAAAAAGTTCTTTGGAAGCTAGTTAACCTTCGAAAGCCTCTACTATGAACCAGTGGACATAAGTATGGTTTCTGTGATAATCCGTTGCACACCTATGATATACTGCATGGCATTTTCTATAAAAACCATGTATGTGACGTACTTTATTCCATTGTTCATCTTTATGAATTAGTACATTTGCCAACGTTAGTTGGGGACAAAAGGTAAGTCACGGACATGTCGTGACTAGCAAATCTTAGATAGGACATTATATAAGATACCTTAACTATAACTTTGTAGTATTTGCTTTAGTTATAGGATTCCAGCTGGTACCAAAGTATTTCCGGTTTAGGTAGTATTATAAATAGTTTCTCATTGTAACTCATGTAACATGTTTGTAAGAGTCTTGTAATACTTTGAGTTGAGAAATAATATATACAAGTATCTTGAATAAATATTCTCTTGTGTTTGCTTTGATTTACTTAGTATATTATCATCAACCCTTACTTAGTGAGTTTCAGAGAGAAATACTTGGGTGGAGAACAAAAACCGATCCTGCAATTGGTATTACAGCTTCTTTGGCTCTTGATTGTGTGATCTTACTATGCTAATCAACCTTTTCTTACTCACCTACTCACTATATTCAAAATAGGCCCTTAAACATAAATCTGATAGAGACGGCGGTGGAAGATTACTCCAAAGAAGACCACAAACAACTTGATACGATGGCAAGGCCATGACTTTCCTGATGACTACTACACCTAACTCCATCATGGTAGAGTTTGAGCTTTGTCAGTTAGCTAAAGAGCTAATTGACGCCTTAACGAACATGTATGCAAAGTCCAACGACTCAAAGAAAAATTCACTCAATGCCTCATCTCTGCTACACTTAAGTGGATTTGTTATTGCTGAGTTAGTTGGGAAGCCATTCTCCAACCTATCAAACTCCAAGATAGCTGCTCATATCAGGAATCATCTCAGCAGTCTTCATCTAGCCATGTTGATTGCAAGATCCAAGATTGAAGAGGAGATGAAACTAAAAGATGTGAAGGAAAGGAAAGGATCAAAAACCAAAGGCAAAGCCTTTCTTCAAATGGTAAAGGTTCTAACCTTGAATCCATACTTAGATGGGAGTATGACTATAACTCCGGTCAACTAACTCTCTTCTGGGGGCGCAACATAGGGTGCATGTCATTCAAAGTGATAGATTGGATCTTCTGTCCACTAATGATTTGTACAAACTTCTCAGCACAACTTCAGGAAAGAACAAAGAAACGGATAAACATCATATGTCCCTGGTGCTGAAGCTTTTGAGAAGCTGAAAGAAGTGAGGTATTGTTAGCATCAGCCTAGGGGGAGTTTGTTGGATCTAGAAAGGTTGGTGCAACAAAAACCAAACACTTAGACTATATTGGTACAACTAATAAAGGACTTTCTAAGACAAGAGTGGAACTTCCAAAGACAAATGGATTTCTTCCGAAGCCAAGAGTGGAACTTCCAAAGACAAATGGATTTCTTCCGAAGACAAGTACAAGATCAACTTCCGAAAGAAAACTCGAACTTCCAAAGACAAAGTTTCTGCTCTTCCAATGGTTCAGCACTTAGAAGAAATGAAGACTACAACTGTCGAAGTATGAAGTCCCATGGAACTGCGGAAGGACTAGCGACTTTAAAAGTATAAGTGGCTTTGGAAGAAAAAGTTCTTCCGAAGCTAGTTAACCTTCAAAAGCCTTTACTATGAAGCTGTGGACATAAGAATGGTCTCTCTGATAATCCGTTGCACACCTATGATATACTGCATGGCATTTTCAATAAAAACCATGTATGTGACCGTACTTTATTCCATTGTTCATCTTTATCGTTTAGTACATTTGCCAACGTTACTTGGTGACAAAAGGAAAGTCACGGACATGTCATGACTAGCAAATCTTAGATAGGACATTATATAAGATACCTTAACTATAGCTTTGTAGTATTTGCTTTAGTTATAGGGTTCCAGCTGGTCTCAAAGTATATCCGGTTATAGGTAGTAGTATAAATAGTTTCTTATTGTAACTCATGTAACATGTTTGTAAGAGTCTTGTAATACATTTAGTTGAGAAATAATATATACAAGTATCTTGAAAAACTATTCTCTTGTGTTTGCATTGATTTACTTAGTATATTATCATCAACTCTTAAAGGATTCTGCTTCCTCACAAACTAGAGTGTTACTTAGTGAGATTGAGAGAGAAATACTTTTGTTGAGAACAAAAACCAATCCTGCAATTGGTATCAGAGTTTCTTTGTCTCTTGATTATGTGATCTAACTATGCTAATCAACCTTTCTTCTCACCTAGTCACTATATTCAAAATAGGCCCTTAACCATAAAATCTGATAGCGAAGGCGGTGGAAGATTACTCTGAAGAAGACCACAAACAACTTGATATGATGGCAAGGCCATGACTGTTCTGATGACTACTACACCCAACTCCATCATGGTTGGGTTTGAGCATTGTTAGTCAGCTAAAGACCTAATTGACGCCTTAACCAACATGTATGCAAACTCCAACGACTCAAAGAAAGATTCACTCAATGCCTCATCTCAGCTACACTTAAGTGGATTTGATATTGCTGAGTTAGCTGAGAAGCCATTCTCCAACCTATGCAACTCAAAGATAGTTGCTCATATTAGGAATCATCTCAACAGCCTTCCTCTAGCCATGTTGACTGCAAGGTCCAAGATTGAAGAGGAGACGAAACTAAAAGTCGAGGACGAAAGGAAAGGATCAGAAACCAAAGGCAAAGCATTTCTTTAAATAGTAAAGGTCCAAACCTTGAATCCATAGTTAGATGGGAGTATGACTATAACTCTGGTCAACTAACTCTCTTCAGGGGGCGCAACAAAGGGTGCATGTCATTCAAAGTGATAGATTGGATCTCCTGTCCACTAATGACTTGTACAAACTTCTTAGCACAACTTTAGGGAAGAACAAAGAAACGGATAAACATCTTATGTCCCTGGTGCTGAAGCGTTTGTGAAGCTGAAAGAAGTGAAGTACTGTTAGCATCAGCCTAAGGTGAGTTTGTTGGATCTAGAGAGGCTGGTGCAACAAAAACCAAACACTTAGACTATAGTGGTACAACTAATAAAGGACTTTTAAAGACAAGAGTGGAACTTCCAAAGACAAATGGATTTCTTCCGAAAACAAGAGTGGAACTTCCAAAGACAAGTGGCTTTCTTCCGAAGACAAGTGCAAGATCAACTTCCGAAAGAAAATTCCAACTTCCAAAGACAAATTTGTCCTCTTCCAAAGCATGAACACATAGAAGAAATGAAGACTACAACTGTCAAAGTATGAAGTCCCAAGGAACATCAGAAGGAGTAGCTACTTCAATGTATAAGTGGCTTCGAAAGAAAAAATTCTTCGAAGCTAGTTAACCTTCGGAAGCATCTACTATGAACCAATGGACAACAGTATGGTCTATCTGATAATCCGTTGCGCACCTCTGATATACTGCATGGCATTTTCTATAAAAACCATATACGTGACTGTACTTTATTCTATTGTTCATCTTTAACAGCTAGTAAATTTGCCAACGTTAGTTGGTGACAAAAGGTAAGTCATGGACATGTCGTGACTAGGAAATCTTAGATAGGACATTATATAAGATACCTAACTATAGCTTTGTAGTGTTTGCTTTTGTTATATGATTCCAGCTGGTATCAAAGTATATCTGGTTGTAGGTAGTAGTATATATACTTTCTCATTGTAACTCATGTAACATGTTCGTAAGAGTCTTGTAATACTTTGAGTTGAGAAATAATACATACAAGTATCTTGAAAAAATATTCTCTTGTGTTTGCTTTGATTACTTAGTATATTATCATCAACTTAGAAGGATTCTGCTTTATCACAAACTAGAGTGTTACTTAGTGACTTTGAGACAGAAATACTTGGGTTGAGAACAAAACCGATCTGGCAATTCGTATTACAGCTTCTTTGGCACTTGATTGTGTGATCTTACTATGCTAATCAACCTTCTCTTACTCACCTACTCAGTGTATTCAAAATAGGCCTTAACCACAAATCTGATAGAGAAGGCGGTGAAAGATTACTCCGAAGAAGACAACAAACAACTTGATATGATGGCAAGGCCATGACTGTTCTGATGACCGCTACACCCAACTCCATCATTGTCGGGTTTGAGCATTGTCAGTCAGCTAAAGAGCTAATGACGCCTTAACCAACGTGTATGCAAACTCCAACGACTCAAAGAAAGTACCCAATGCCTCATCTCCGCTACACTTAAGCGGATTTGATATTGCTTTGTTAGCTGAGAAGCCATTCTCCAACCTATCCAACTCCAAGATAGCTGCTCATATCAGGAATCATCTCAGCAGCCTTCATCTAGCCATGTTCACAGCAAGGTCCAAGATTGAAGAGGAGATGAAACTAAAAGACGTTAAGGAAAGGAAAGGATCAGAAACCAAAGGCAAAGCCTTTCTTCAAATGGTAAAGGTTCTAACCTTGAATCCATAGTTAGATGGGAGTATGACTATAACTATGGTCAACTAACTCTTCTGGGGGCACAACATAGGGTGCATGTCATTCAAAGTGACAGATTGGATCTTCTGTCCACTAATGATTTGTACAAACTTCTTAGCACAACTTCGGGAAAGAACAAAGAAACGGATAAACATCTTATGTCCCTGGTGCTGAAGCTTTTGAGAAGCTAAAAGAAGTGAGGTATTGTTAGCATCAGCCTAGGGGGAGTTTGTTGGATCTAGAAAGGTTGGTGCAACAAAAACCAAACACTTAGACTATATTGGTACAACTAATAAAGGACTTCCTAAGACAAGAGTGGAACTTCCAAAGACAAATGGATTTCTTCCGAAGCCAAGAGTGAAACTTCCAAATACAAATGGATTTCTTCCGAAGACAAGTACAAGATCAACTTCCGAAAGAAAACTCCAACTTCCAAAGACAAAGTTTCTACTCTTCCAATGCTTCAACAGTTAGAAGAAATGAAGACTACAACTGTCGATGTATGAAGTCCCAAGGAACCGCAGAAGGAGTAGCGACTTTAAAAGTATAAGTGGCTTCGGAAGAAAAAGTTTTTCCGAAGCTAGTTAACCCTCCAAAGCCTTTAGTATGAAGTTGTGGACAAAAGTATGGTCTCTCTGATAATCCGTTTCACACCTATGATATACTGCATGGCATTTTCTATAAAAACCATGTATGTGACCGTACTTTTTCCATTGTTCATCTTTATCGGTTAGTACATTTGCCAATGTTAGTTGGTGACAAAAGGTAAGTCATGGACAAGTCATGACTATCAAATCTTAGATAGGACATTATATAAGATACCTTAACTATAGCTTTGTAGTATTTGCTTTAGTTATAGGATTCCAGCTGGTGTCAAAGTATTTCCGGTTGTAGGTAGTAGTATAAATAGTTTCTTATTGTAACTCATGTAACATGTTTGTAAGAGTCTTGTAATACTTTTAGTTGAGAAATAATATACACAAGTATCTTGAAAAACTATTCTCTTGTGTTTGCTTTGATTTACTTAGTATATTATCATCAACTCTTAAAAGGATTCTACTTCCTCACAAACTAGAGTGTTACTTAGTGAGATTGAGAGAGAAATACTTGTCTTGAGAACAAAACCGATCCTGCAATTGGCATCAAAGCTTCTTTGGCTCTTGATTGTGTGATCTTACTATGCTAATCAAACTTTTCTTACTCACCTAGTCACTATATTCAAAATAGGCCCTTAACCATAAGTCTGATAGAGAAGGCGGTGGAAGATTACTTCGAAGAAGACCACAAACAACTTGATATGATGGCAAGGCCATGACTATTCTGATGACACTTATACCTAACTCCATCATGGTTGGGTTTGAGCATTGTCAGTCAGCTAAAGACCTAATTGACGTCTTAACAAACATGTATGCAAACTCCAACGAATCAAAGAAAGATTCCCTCAATGCCTCATCTTAGCTACACTTAAGCAAATTTGATATTGCTGAGTTAGCTGAGAAGCCATTCTCCAACCTATCCAACTCCAAGATAGTTGCTCATATCAGGAATCATCTCAGCAGCCTTCCTCTAGCCATGTTGACTGCAAGGTCCAAGATTGAAGAGGAGATGAAACTGAAAGACGAGGAGGAAAGGAACGGATTAGAAACCAAAGGCGAAGCCTTTCTTCAAATGGTAAAGGTTCTAACCTTGAATCCATAGTTAGATGGGGGTATGACTATAACTCCGGTCAACTAACTCTCTTCAGGGGGCGCAACAAATGGTGCATGTCATTCAAAGTGATAGATTGGATCTCCTGTCCACTAACGACTTGTACAAACTTCTTAGCACAACTTTAGGGAAGAAAAAAGAAACAGATAAACATCTTATGTCCCTGGTGCTGAAGCTTTTGAGAAGCTGAAAGAAGTGAAGTATTGTTAGCATCAGCCTAAGGGGAGTTTGTTGGATCTAGAGAGGCTGGTGCAACAAAAACCAAACACTTAGACTATTGTGGTACAACTAATAAAGGACTTTCAAAGACAAGAGTGGAACTTCCAAAGACAAATGGATTTCTTCCGAAGACAAGAGTGGAAGTTCCAAAGACAAGTGGATTTCTTCCAAAGACAAGTGCAAGATCAACTTCTGAAAGAAAATTCCAACTTCCAAAGACAAAGTTTATGCTCTTTGAAAGCATGAACCCATAGAAGAAATGAAGACTACAACTGTCGAAGTATGAAATCCCAAGGAACATCGGAAGGAGTAGCTACTTCAATGTATAAGTGGCTTCGAAAGAAAAAATTCTTCTGAAGCTAGTTAACCTTCGGAAGCATCTACTATGAACCAATGGACATAAGTATGGTCTCTTTAATAATCCGTTGCACACCTCTGATATACTGCATGGCATTTTCTATAAAAACCATGTACGTGACCGTACTTTATTCTATTGTTCATCTTTAACAGGTAGTAAATTTGCCAACGTTAGTTGGTGACAAAAGGTAAGTCATGGACATGTCGTGACTAGCAAATCTTAGATAGGACATTATATAAGATACCTTAACTATAGCTTTGTAGTGGTTGCTTTAGTTATAGGATTCCAGCTGGTATCAAAGTATATCTGGTTGTAGGTAGTAGTATATATACTTTCTTATTGTAACTCATGTAACATGTTTGTAAGAGTCTTTTAATACTTTGAGTTGAGAAATAATACATACAAGTATCTTGATCAAATATTCTCTTGTGTTTGCTTTGATTTACTTAGTATATTATCACAAACTTAGAAGGATTCTACTTTATCACAAACTAGAGTGTTACTTAGTGAGTTTGAGAGAGAAATAGTTGGGTTGAGAACAAAAACCGATCCGGCAATTGGTATTACAGCTTCTTTGGCACTTGATTTTGTGATATTACTATGCTAATCAACCTTTTCTTACTCACCTACTCACTGTATTCAAAATAGGACCTTAACCATAAATCTGATAGAGAAGGCGGTGAAAGATTACTCCGAAGAAGACCACAAACAACTTGATATGATGGAAAGGCCATGACCGTTCTGATGACTGCTACACCCAACTCCATCATGGTTGGGTTTGACCATTGTTAGTCAGCTAAAGAGCTAATTGACGCCTTAACCAACATGTATGCAAACTCCAACGACTCAAAGAAAGATTCACTCAATGCCTCATCTCTGCTACACTTAAGCGGATTTGATATTGCTGTGTTAGCTGAGAAGCCATTCTCGAACCTATCCAACTCCAAGATAGCTGCTCATATCAGGAATCATCTCAGCAGCCTTCATCTAGCCATGTTCACAACAAGGTCCAAGATTGAAGAGGAGATGAAACTGAAAGACGAGGACGAAAGGAAAGGATCAGAAACCAAAGGCAAAGCCTTTTTTTAAAGGTAAAGGTTCTAACCTTGAATCCATATTAGATGGGAGTATGACTATAACTCCGGTCAACTAACTCCCTTCAGAGGGCGCAAAAAAAGGGTGCATGCCATTCAAAGTGAGAGATTGGATCTCTTGTCCACTAATGACTTGTACAAACTTCTCAGCACAACTTCATGGAAGAACAAAGAAACGGATAAACATCTTATGTCCCTGGTGTTAAAGGTTTTGAGAAGCTGAAAGAAGTGAGGTATTGTTAGCATCAGCCTAGGGAGAGTTTGTTGGATCTAGAAAGGCTGGTGCACCAAAAACCAAACACTTAGACTATATTGGCACAACTAATAAAGGACTTCCGAAGGCAAGAGTGGAACTTCCAAAGCCAAATGGATTTCTTCCGAAGCCGAGAGTGGAACTTCCAAAGACAAATGGATTTCTTCCAAAGAGAAGTACAAGATCAACTTCCAAAAGAAAACTCCAACTTCCAAAGACCAAGTTTCTACTCTTCCAATACTTCAACACTTAGAAGAAATGAAGACTACAACTGTCGAAGTATGAAGTCCCAAGGAACCGCGGAAGGAGTAGCGACTTTAAAAGTATAAGTGGCTTCGGAAGAAAAAGTTCTTCCGAAGCTAGTTAACCTTCGGAAGCCTTTACTATGAAGCAGTGGACATAAGTATGGTCTCTCTGATAATCCGTTGCACACCTATCATATACTGCATGGTATATTCTATAAAAACCATGTATGTGACCGTACTTTATTCCATTGTTCATCTTTATCGGTTAGTACATTTGCCAACGTTAGTTGGTGACAAAAGGTAAGTCATGGACATGTCATGACTAGCAAATCTTAGATAGGATATTATATAAGATACCTTAACTATAGCTTTGTAGTATTTACTTTAGTTATAGGATTCTAGCTGGTATCAAAGTATTTCCGGTTGTAGGTAGTAGTATAAATAGTTTCTTATTGTAACTCATGTAACATGTTTGTAAGAGTCTTGTAATACTTTGAGTTGAGAAATAATATATACAAGTATCTTGAAAAACTATTCTCTTGTGTTTTCTTTGCTTTACTTAGTATATTATCGTCAACTCTTAAAAGGATTCTGCTTCCTCACAAACTGGAGTGTTACTTAGTGAGATTGAGAGAGAAATACTTGTGTTTAGAACAAAAACCGATCCTGCAATTGGTATCAGAGCTTCTTTGGCTCTTGATTGTGTGATCTTACTATGCTAATGAACCTTTTCTTACTCACCTAGTCACTATATTCAAAATAGGCCCTTAACCATAAGCCTGATAGAGAAGGCGGTGGAAGATTACTCCGAAGAAGACCACAAACAACTTGTTATGATGGCAAGGCCACGACTGTTCTGATGACTACTACACCCAACTTGTTCATACATGTATGTCCCTAGATCATGATATGAAATGTAATAGATCTTGTTTATCTGATTTTGATATGTAATTTGATATGATAATATTGGTTGTTTGTGATTTGTAATGACTAATATTTCAGTAATGAATTGATATTAAATGGGTTAATTAGGTTTGTGGTTGTTAGAATTGTTACACATAATGTCTATTAATTAATACATTCAAACTTAACTTAATGAAGTTCTCATGCGAATGGCCCGTGCGAATGAACCATAAGCATGAATAACTTCATACGAATGACTCAGTCGCATGACTGAACCAGGAGACTGGATCAGTCGTATGATTGTAACATAAGATTGGCTCAGTCGTACGACTGAACACTTAGTCGTGCGGATGAATCAAACGCATGGTTCAATCGCACGACTGAACCATGTTAATGGTTCAGTCGCACGATTGAATAATACCAACCTATAAATACAACCCAATTCATGAAAAGCGAGAGCTTTTGATTATTACAATTCCAGACGTACCCTAGCCGTCCAGAAGCCTCCCAATTCCTTTTCCAAGTTCATAGAACACTTTAGATCGATCTCTAACGTTAGTTTCAATTCTTGATTGATTCTTCATGTGTTCTCACTGATTGGATCGCCAATCAAATAGGATTCCACACTATTTGATCTGGTTTACACACTAATCTCTAGGTATTTCTTCAAATACAAGGTCCTAACAAGTGGTATCAGAGCGCGAGGCTCTTGATTACGTGTGATTCAATCAATATTGATAAAAAGCTTGTGTTTTTGCACTAAAAACGCAATCTTTAGTGTCAAAAGTGATCTTGGACGTTGCCTGCTTATCGAAGTTGGTTTTCTACGGACTTAGGCAATTAGACCTTGTGAAAGTTCGAATTTTTACGGCAAAACACGTTTAACCTAGAAATTATCGCAAAACAGCAGCTTCAGTCGCACGAGTGAGCCATTCGCACGACTGGACCTCATTCACATTGCTCAGACGCACGATTGGACATAGTCGGATCTCCATTCGTACGATTGAACCTTTCGGGCATACTGTTCATACGCATCAGATTCATTCGCACGACTGAGCTAATCACTTAGTTCAGCCGCACGATTGAACCAGTCGTAGAGTTCATACGCACCACTAGACCATTCGCACCTCTCAGTCGCCCCAGTGACAATTTGTTTTATTAGACTTAAATTTATTAGACTTATAGCTATTCGCAATGGAAGATCAAATGTTAGCGTTTACTACTGGAAAGGACTCTAGGATACAGAACCTGCTGTTGCTTGAGAGTGAAGTGGGTAATATAATAAACCACCAAAGCTTTTGACGTTAGATGAGTTTCCCCACTGGAAACAACGTTTTGAGATCTACCTCAACGGAGTGGATCCAAATCTGTGGGAAGCCATTGAGATTGGATATAGTACACCGGTGGGAGCTGATGGAGTTAAGCTAACATTAGGAGGAATGATGGACATGCAGAAAGTCAAATACAATGCAGAAAAAAGAGTTTATGCATTGATAACACAATCTATTCCTAAAGACATATTCCACCAGTACTCAGAAAATAAGCAGTCCAAGAAACTTTGGGATGAGCTAGAAAAGAGGTACGACGGGAATGCTTCGTTGAAGGCGATCAAGGCTAAGGAGTTAAAGAAGGAATTCGATAACTTCTCATCGATGGGAAATGAAAGTATGGACGATGTTATAGATAGATTCTACCATCTGATGAGTGAACTGCATACACATGGGGTGGCTACTACCATGGAAGAGAAAGTTACTAATTTTGCAGACGGATTGCCTGAAAAGTGGGCTTCATTCGTGTCTAATCTTAGACAGAATGGAATGCTGGCAAAACTGGATATTAATGACTTCATTCTTAAGTTTTGAGAAGAGTCACTTAGGATGAAGTACAGAGCTCAGAAGTCTTCATACAATCAAAATCCAGCTTTATACAACGCCACGCCTCAAGCTAAGACATCTGGAGCACCACTCCAGACTGCATTTGTGTCTAGCTCATCAGGTCCTTCACATGCATCTCCTTCAGGATCAGACACATCGGGACTTTCATGTTCCCACTATATTGGATCCGAAACAAGTGCTACTAAACTGAAGACCGAGAATCTTGAAAATGTTACAGTGGAAGTAGCTCGAGAACACATGGATCTTTTGGCTGCAATGGTCCATTCTTATGATGAACTTGTTGCTGGGAAGATAGGAAACTGCCATTTGGCAGACGAGGACTACGAGCAGGTGGACGAAATGGAGCTTGAGAGGATGGATATAATGTGGGCTTTAGCTAGTGCTGTCCGGAGGGCAAAGAAGTTTGTAAAACAAACCAGACAGAACTTGGTAGCTACTAAGGATACCACATTTGGCTTTGACAAGAGCAAAGTGACGTGCTTCAACTATGGAGAGAAGGGGCACTTCAAAAGAGAATGTGTCAAGCCTAAGAAGACGGGTAACGGGAACCCATTCTCGTCCTTCACTCGTCAAGACAAGCAAGCTACCAGCTCTACTTCATCAAGCAAGGATCCAAAAGCCTTGACTGCTCATGATGATGAAGGACAGGATTGGAGCTTTAGGTTTATCTCACCAGGGGAATCAAACATTGCTAGTGTAGAAGATATTAACAGTGATTCCGCTAGTGAAGGAGATCTAGCAGTTGAGATAGAGATGTCACATAGTGAAGAAACAACTGCAACCGAGGTCAGTTACCAGCCTAAAGAGGAGACTACCACGTCAGAGAAAGAAAAGACAGAATCACCAGAACCAGAGACATCTGATGGTGCGTTGATGGCTAACTCTACTGAATCAACTCAGGTAAGTACTACTGACCAAATGTTTGATAATCATGCTTGTTCTGATTGTGATACTTTTGGGAATAGCATAGATGAAAAATTTGCTAGGTTATTAGATCATAATGATAACTTAGTAAAAGATTTGCAACTGTGCACTGAGGCTAATAGGGTATTAAAACAAAATGAGCATAGTTATAAAGAAAAGATAGACCTTTTGACTAAACAGCTTAGGGAAACCGAAGTAGTTGCCTTTAACCAAGCTAATGACATTAGGTATTATCTATACTCCCTAGAAGACACTAAGAAGCAAAAGGCAGTTCTAGAAGTAGAAGTAAACTCATTAAAACAGAAACTGCACAATTGGACTAGTTCTTCACACATAGTCCAACACTTAGTGAGAGAAAGGAAGACGGGGAGGGATTGGGTTATAAAGTGGTTCCACCACTACCTGAGACTTTATGAACACTAAGACTAGACCAATAAATAGTAATCCATCAAGGATCATGTGGTGTCAACTCCTCTTGTTAGTGATCCAGATTTTATGTTCATCTATTGACTCTGGAAACAAACAAAAGGAGGCCACTTCAAAGGCAAAGGAAAAATTGTCTTGTGTTAATCTGGAAAATGAATTTGAAAGGGTTAACTTAAAGTCAGGATCAAACAGAGTCAAATCAGAACCTAAAAGGACTTCTAAGGTAAATCTTTCACATACTTCAAGTCAAAAACTTTTAACCAAAAGAAAAGGAGGTTAAATAGGTGAAAAGAGTTAACTTTGTTAAACCAAGAAAACAACCAAAGAACCAGAGTCAAAACCTAGGGTGAGTAATGTTACTGGAGTGTCCCACACTTCTCCACAAAGAAAGTTTAATCATAAAGTTGATAGCAGGTCGTGCTACAACTGTGGTGAATATGGACACATTGCTTCCTATTGTCACTTCTATCAGACACCTAGGAAGAAGATTAAACTTCAGGTTTCAAAGCCTAGGTCTTCCAAGAGGATGTCTCTGACTCCACCTAGAAGAACTAGTGAACCTAAAATTCAACCTGTAAGTCAGCTGACTGTGTATCACAAACAGGCATTGCACAAATCTGGATTATGGAAGGAGAAGACATCCTTAGTGTCTGATAATAATGACAAGAAGGAACCTGAGCTACCCTCATCCTCTAAGGGTCATGGGTAGAATTTTGATGTGTGATGCCTCTGGGAAACCCAAGCCAGTAAAGGCTTGGGTTCCTAACCCAAACTAATCCTTTACTTTGTGTGTGCAGGGTGTTCGATACAGTGCTGAAACCAACACGTGGATTGTAGACAGCAAAGCATCCAGGCACATGACCGGAAACATGGCTCTTTTATCAAACATCAAGCAAATAAAAGGAGGGCATGTTTCGTTTGCTCAAAACAAGGGAGGCTATATCACAACCCAGGGAGAAGTGGGGAATCAGAAAGTTAAGTTTGATAAGGTGAACTACGTTCAACAACTACAAAATAACTTACTTTCTGTTTTCCAAATATGTGATAAGGGATTTAAAGTCATCTTCGACAACAAGAAGTGTTACGTGCTAAAGAAAGACTACGTGATCCCAAAGGACCAAGTTCTGATGACTGCTTCAAGATATAAAGATCTTTATGTTTTGGATCTGTCAACAGCTTCAACAACGGATCATGAGGTTCAGTGTTTTCTATCTAAAGCTACTGAAAAGGATTCCATCTCCTGGCATAGGAGAATGGGACACATTAGTCAAAGGAAGATGAATCACTTGATTCAGAAGGATCTGGTGAGAGGAGTTAATGTCAAGAACTTCTAGCTTCCTGACTTTTGTGTAGCTTGCAAGAAAGGCAAACAGACAAAGAAGTCTCATACGGAAAAGAAAGTTCATTCAATAAAACTACCTCTTGAACTTCTTCACATGGATCTGTTTGGTCCAGTCAGTACAAAGAGCATTGCAGGCGACTACTGTTTTGTGGTCACTGATGACTACTCAAGGTTCACTTGGGTAATGTTTCTGAAATCTAAATCAGAAACATTTGAATCATTCAAGGAGTTGGTAACCACACTGGAATCTCTCTACAAGCTGAAAGTTAGACAAGTACGCTAAGACAATGGAACGGAATTCAAGAACCAGTGGATGGAGGCTTACTGCAAGGAAAAGGGACTTTTGCATCAATTCACTTCTGCCTACACACCTCAGATGAATGGCGTTGCTAAGAGAAAGAACAGAAGCTTAATAGAGACAGCACGGACTATGCTGGCAGACTCGAAACTGCCTATCCAATTCTAGAATGTGGTAGTGGTGAATGCATGTTATACACTGAGTCGAGTCCTGATAGTCAAGCACCACAGAAAGACATGTTACGAGCTCCTACAAGATGCAAACCGAACATGGAGTATCTCGAACCATTTGGCACGTCGTGCACACTTCTGAAGAAGACACAAGAGGGTAAATTCAGCGAGAAGGCAGATGAAGGCATCTTTCTAGGATACAACATACCGAACAAGCGAGTTTACAACAACTCAACGGGTCTAGTAGAAGTGTGGTGTAATGTTGACGTTCAGCGATATACCACACCACCTACTGGCAAAGGACCCGCTTACTTTTTCGACTATGATGGATTCTTCAAGTCCTTCAACATCTCTCTTTCTCCCTCGGATGATGAATTAGCTACACGAATGATGTATGATATCTTGAATGCACCAACATCTAGCTCACAGGGAGAATCATCTACTCAGTCAGGGGGAGTAGTCGATGACAGTGACTCCTCCTCTGAAGATGACATTGAAGAAGATAACCAGAACAGTCAGGAGGAAGAGGTTTCAGTTCCTGAAAGTCCACAAGCATCTATCAGTGATGCACGTTCGACTTCAGAGCCTCAAACTCCAACTACCTCAGATGCAGAACCAAATGTTCACAATCTTGGCTCTGAGGTAGCTGTTCCTACCACTCCAGGATCACAACTAAACTTCTATCATCCCCTAAACAATGTCATTGGGGATGTCAGATCGGGAGTGCAAACCCGAAATCAGCTATACTCAGTTGATTATGCCTCAGTTATGGAAATGGGTATATTCATGACGGTGCTTATCGGTGTTTTGTCTCACAGTTTGAGCCAAAGTACGTCAGTGATGCACTAAATGATGAGGCGTGGGTGAGTGCCATGCAAGAAGAACTTCTTCAGTTCAAGAAGCTAGGTGTATGGACTCTGGTTGATAGACCTAAAGGTGCTAAAGTAATTGGCACCAAATGGGTCTTGAAATGCAAGAAGGATGACCAAGGGGTCATTATCAGGAACAAAGCTCGATTGGTAGTACAAGGTTTTGCCAAGTCGAGGGAATTGAATACAATGAGGTGTTTGCACCTGTGGCAAGGATGGAAGCCATTCGTATCTTCCTTGCCTATGCATCGTACATGAAGATTAAAGTCTATCATTTAGATGTGAAGAGTGCATTCCTTCATGGTGAAATCAGAGAAACAGTCTATGTCAGTCAACCCGAGGGATTTGAAGACCCTTATCATCGGGATAGAGTCTACAAGCTCGACAAGGCATTATACGGGCTTCATCAAGCTCCAAGAGCTTGGTATGAGAAACTCTCGACTCATCTTGTGAAACACGGCTTTCGCAGGGGAGTCATTGACTGCACGCTGTTCATTCAAGAAAAAGATGGCGACCTACTGCTCGTATAGATCTATGTTGATGACATAATTTTTGGTTCAAAGAACGAAGAGTTATGCAAAGAGTTTGAAGCAGTTATGAAGAAAGAGTTTGAGATGAGTGCTATGGGGGAGATGAAGTTCTTTCTCGGGCTACAGGTGGATCAAACACCAAATGGGATCTTTCTACATCAGACCAAGTACGTAGGTGACATTCTCAATCGCTTTGACATGGAGAATGCATCTACTGCTGGTAGTCCACTTGCTACGAATCACGACATAGCACCTGATGACAATGGAGATCTTGTAGATGCCACGATGTACCGAGGCATGATTGGATCCCTCATGTATCTCACCACCTCAAGACCTGATATCATGTATGCTAGATGTTTATGTTCTAGATATCAGGCTAAATCTAAGGTCAATCATCTGATCGGAGTCAAAAGGATTTTTTGCTATCTAAAGGGTACACCCACACTTGGGTTGTGGTATCCTGATGATGATGATTTTGAGCTCACGGCGTATAGTGACTCAGATTACGGAGGCTGCAAGATGAACTACATGTCTATATCTGCAGGGTGTCAATTCTTTGGGAGAAGGCTAGTGACTTGACAGTGTAAGAAACAGACATCGGTTGCATTGTCCACCTGTGTAGCCAAATATGTTGCTACTGCAAGTTCCTGTTCATAAATCATCTGGATTCAACAGCAAATGCGGGATTACGATTTAAAGTTCTCCTCTACTCCTATTTGTGTTGATAACTCTGCTGCAATTGCAGTAACTAAAAATCCGGTGCAACATCCTAAGACCAAACATATCAGTATTAAATACCATTTCATAACAGACTACTTTGAAAAGAACTTAATTGATGTGGTAAAAATTAATACTGATTTTCAACACGCTGACCTCTACACTAAAGCCTTTGATAAACCACGTTTTCAATATTTGCTAGAGGTCAACGGTGTTAAAAAGAAAAGTGATGTTATTCCTGATGATGATCATGTGTAGTCCGATGTAGGTTACTTAATTTTTTTTCCTTTTATTTTATTCTATTGATTTCTTTTAGTATGTTTAATTTAAAATCGTGTTATTTTGCTAACTATTAAAATCCTAAAATAATTAAACCAGTTATGATTTTAGCATTTTAGGGGGAGAATAAGTCCGCAAGTTAACATTAAGAAAAAGGTAGAAGGAGTGGAAAGCTGATATAAGGTAGATCGTATCTGTGATACCGATTCAAATCCTTGGGAATATGATAGTACACAGGAACAAATCAAGAGGGACCTGAAATTTTAATCTAGAAAAGGTGCATAAATTCAAAGTATAAGTCTGTGTTGTCTAAGCAATATAAAAGGGAAGATGATAGAAAAACTGGTAACTCTAAGGTAACACAATGAGAGTAGACCTAGAGGTTGCTAGACCACAATTGATATGTCGGTAGATTAAACACAATAGATGATTAGACCTGACTGGTGATCTCAAGATCAAACTAAGTGGTTCAACTGACTGTGGGCTCCCATCTTATCACTGGTTAACACAATCAACTATATTCCAATAAGGGGTAATGAGCATGTAAACGCCACAAATGTGTGCGGATGACCATAAATAGAGCAAAGCACAAAAAAATGAAATAAAAATGCTATCAAGCTAATGACTTATGTTGTTGGTGCATTTGGTGCAACATAAAAATTAAGCTGCTCTAACAAGGAGATAGGTTTTGTGCCTCTCTGCTGTGCGATGGCACTGACCTGAGGATAAGCATAGCCTAGATATTCTAGAATTCATTGTTGTTTGCCGCCTCTCTGTTGTGCGATGGCACTGACCTGAGGACTGGCTTCTCATTGAAAGCTCTAAGAATAGTCTCTCCTTGGAATAATACCCGTAGACCGCTCAAAAGCTCCTGAGGAATGTTGCTTACCATATAAGTGTGGGATCCACATATGTTAGTTGAAATAATTAAACCTAATACGATCACCAGTTTGGGTCAAAAGTCTGTGTATGGATTTAAGTGGACAAACATATTGACAATCATTGTGGCTGCAATTCTTGAAAGCTTGATTCAATGTGGTAAACTAAGAGCTTCAGTATGATTTCCTAAAGTTGCAAATGACTCTAGATGAACACCAAGAATTGAGCATCAAAAGATTTTGATACCATGTCAAAACTGATTTCAACGGCCTGTATGATTCGAAAATGGAATTGGTCCAGGTATGGTCAATCTAAGTTGAAGCGGTCCATTCCGAAACCAAATCCAGTAGATTTCCATCTCAGGACTTATCTCTCACAAAAAGCAAAAACAAATTTTTAGTTTTAGTTTAATTTTCAAATTTACTCAGTTGGTTTAGTTTGGTTGTTTGTGGGAGTACATCAGGAAAATCAGTAAGGGATCAACTCACTAACAGGGTCATGTTTGAGATGACCACATAAGTATTAAAAGTTAAATCAGTCACGGCTGAGGTGATAAAAGGGTTTTTCAAGTCAAAACGATCATGTCTAGGATGATCAATTACTCGTAATGTAAATTTCTGCAATTAAAGGGATTTTAAAAGTTAAATATTCAAATTGGCAGAAAAATTAATAAATATGACTGATTCGCACGAATGGACCATCCGTATGGACCAATCATACGAATGGAAGCTATTCGTACGAATGGACCATGAATATGGACTATTCAATTGAATAGCCCATACGATTGGCCCAGTCGGATGATTAAGGGAGAATGAGTGGTTCAGTCGCACGACTGAGATTCAGTCGGACGACTGAAGAAGGACGATTGAACCAATCGCACGACTGAGTCCCACTCGCACGACTGAAAGGTGCGTATGAGCTCAGTCGCATGATTGAATCTAGGGTTAATATAAATAGAAGGGGAGTCGGTCGCAGAGACTCACCACCTTCAAAAATTACCCTGAATCGCACGTATTAACCCAACTCTGCAAAAATTTCAATTGATCGCAAAACCCCTGTTTTTTGATTACTGACCAATCTACATCGACACTACAGGTAATTTACTGTATACATGCACTCCCATAACGTTAAATTTGATGAAAAACACGGTACATTCGGACTCGCAAAGTACCCGAGACTTAAGTGACTAAATAACCTACCTAAATGACTCAAACAAACGAAAGTAACGATGTTAGGTGGTTTAAGAATGAATTGCGAGTCAAATGAACCAGATAACGATGTCTAAAACTCAAAAATGGTAAAAAAGTAATTTTGAATTGAATAGTCTGTTCTTCATGCGAATGGACAGCGTGATGAACTTCAGTCGCACGACTGAAGGGCTCAAACTGCTTATACGCATGACTGAATCATGCGTATAAAGTTCAGTCGCACGACTGGTGTAACCGCATGAGGGTATATACGTAGGAGCCCAGTCGCCCACTCAGAGGTACGTATGGGTTCAATCGCACGACTGAATCCCATTCGTACGGTTCAGTCGTACGACTGAACCCCTTTCGCACGGTTCAATCGCACGCCTGAACTCAGTCGCACAATCTCAATCGCATGACAGAAAGATTTTCTTCAAGCTTAAGGATTTCATGACTTTCTTAGTCAATGGTTCTAATGTTTACTATCTTTGTGTAACAGATGGCGAGTAGATGGATTATGAGCACAAAGCACAATATATGTGCTCATCTGGACTTAACATCCAGAAACGCTGCTGATTTCTCTGGCATAATCACATTCCTACTGAGATCGAGGATTGCACATGCCATATCTACTCCCTGCACTCCGTATCGATCCATTCAACAAGCCTTCTGGGAAGGCCCTACAGTTGATAGATCATCTGAGCCTCACTGTATCAGAAGTACCATATTTGGAGAGGCTATTACCGTTTCAGAGGAGGATCTAAGGATTGTACTACAATTAGGGGATGACGCTGACTGTCCAACCCGTTTACACCCCCTTACTGTCAGAGGATGCTTTCTCAGAGCCAAATACTCTAGGACATCAATTCTAGGGTACTCAACAAGAGTAACCTCTGTCCCCAGTTTAAATATCTTGCACACTTGCTGCTCAAGTGCATGGCTTCAAGAAAAGGTGGTTTTGATGAGCTGTCTGACCAGATGCAGAACGCATACGTTGCTTTGGTGCTGAACCATCCGTTCAGCTTCTCTAAGATGATCTTCACCTATCTGGTGGAGAACATCGAGGGGAAAGGGAAGGAAGCCTTCTGTATGTACCCGAGATTTATGCAAATGATCATAGATCAGAAGCTTCCCTCCCTTCCAAAGGAAAAGGAGGATGAGGTAGTCTTGGAGGTAATGGATGACACTACCCTGGGAAGGATGAAAGTATACAGGGGAAAGTAAGTGAAACCTCCTGTCAGGAGGTTGTTTGGTCATCTTGCCCGAGATGACTACGTGGCGCCCGCAAAGCGAAAGTGGCATCACGAGGATAGTGACTCTGATGTGAAACAAATAGCTCTACCCACTCATGACGCAGATGACGATGACAGTGGGGATGCTGGAGACGATATGCCTAGTCCACTTAGAGGCACTGTGTCTGATTTAGTACCTCCAGTGTCCGTCACAGCTGGAGAAGTAACTGAGTCAGCGGGATTTCATCAGGATTTTGTTGTTGGCACGGAGGAGGAGGATGAATCGGATGAGGAGCCACTTACACGAACTGTGGGAAGGAAAGTTGTTCCCACAGAACATGGGTTAAGGGTGGTTGGTGAACACCCGAGAGACTCCGGAGATACAGATACTGACCCAAGCTATGCTCCGTGGTCCACAGGCAGGGTTGTAGGGGGAGCTTCCACCTCAACTGGAACAAGGAGGAAGAGAATGGCTAAACCCCATGGCCAGAAGAAGAAGAAGCGTAGGGTGACCTTCCTCACCACCACATCTACCACAGCCACCACATCCACCACAGCCACCACATCCACCACATCCACCACAGCCACCACATCCACCACAGCCACCACATCCACCACGACCACCACATCCACCACATCTACCACAGCCCCTACCATACCTCCTACCACAGCATAGTTTCCCTCCACCACCACATCCTTTACTCCCTCATCACCTCCACCATTATACAGACCTATCTTCACTTTAGCCACCTCCACCACCACGTCACACCAATCAATACCCTCAGCCCATCCCTCACACACTTATAGATCTCCTCTACCTCCAATCGGGGTAGAGGAACAGTTGTCAGCGCTTAACAGAATGGTGATGCGCTTACTGGCGGCTGATGAGGAAAAGGCAGCTCAGATCCGCCAGCTTACTGACCTGACTGCTGCACAATCTCACCAAATTGCAGAGCAGGCTTGAGTAATTGAGGAGCAGGCCCAACAGTTGGCTGCTCAGAGCACCAAGATGGACCAACTCCAAGCTCAAAGTGTCACATCAAGCAAGCAAATAGAGGAGCTGGAGAAGGCAAGGAAGATTATCCTGTTAAAACTGAAAGGATATAAAGAGGAGCCATTAAAGATCAGGGAAGGAGACAGAGATGAAGATGATGAAGATAATGATGAGGATGATGAGAGTGATACTAAGGATGAAGAAGAAGCAGAAGGAGGGGATGCACCTGCATCGGCCACTGGTACAGGTCACGAGAAAAGGACAAAGAACATACAAGATTAATTAGCTTCTACCTCTGCTCCTCTAAGTAAGGAAACCATGATACAAGATAAAAGTAAAGATTAGATGTTTATGTATTTATCTTCTTTTGTATTTGAATCATGTAATTGAACACAATGTATTTAATGCTTATATTAATTTAATGACTTTCTGTTTGATTAGTTACTAATGATTTATGTGTGGAATGTTTAAATCAAACAGATCAATATTACCAAAGAGATGAGTTTGATATTGCTCCCCTTCAGCAGGTTAAGTCTCAGCTAACAATGATTCTTGATCTGCAAGGGATTGTCAGAAGGTCAGTGAATTATACCCCTGAAGAAGGGGAAATAATTCATGGTCTATCAAATAAGCAACTCGTAGAGCTTTTTGAGCTAAATCCAGATGAGATAGTAAAAGATGGTCCGACATGCGATTCGACTAGTGACGAAGAGCTCAACGATGTTGATGATATAGAGATCGAAGATGTCACTGCCAAGGAGTACCCTCAGTACGCTGACAATAAGGGCAATCTGGTCCCAAATCTGGGTGAATCCCTTGTCAGCGATACTATTGAGGTGTTGAACTATATGGAGCAAGAAACAGAGAAAGCAGAAGACACAGCCCCAACCTCAAATGATGATGTCGACATTCGAAAGGCTGAGTGGGCTGCATGTTTTGAAGAAGTTAGAGCCCAACGTACTACACCAAAGAAGGATTCCTACACCAAACTCTATAGATCAAGAAACATCACAAGGTGTCAGGAAGGATTATAGCATGGGCGTATTTTGTGGATCTTAACGTATATGCAGTTAAGAGAGAACAGGGCATAGAGTACTTCAGATTCCCACATGATCTGAAGACTCTACCAGGTTTTGAGCTCAACCAGCTGGCCAAACTAAAGCTTTTGTATGCTGACCCGAGGAAGATGTCAGGCTGGTTCGAGGCTGCCCTAAAGAAGGAGTACCACACTACGTGGGTTAACTTCAGACGCCAATAGCCTACTAGGTATATCAGAAGGTCTGAGGTTGATGCCATTCCTGGCAAGCCTAAAATAGTGTTGAAGTGGAATCCTCCACGCACAATGTCAAGAATCCCACTCAGGGAAATTCCACAGGATTTCACTCCAAATTTTAAGTGGTGGTACTATGATTGGAGAATAGCTGAAGCGGTCATAGTCTTTAGTAAAAAAGGACAAATGGAAACTATCAGGGTATTCGACCCGATGTGACTTACAAACTTGCCAGAAAGTGATGTCTATACGCTATACAAGTGGCCACTGTTCTATGATACGCAAGATATTGTACAAGCCCTCCAGTTCCAGAACGTTATACGACTCTGCTTCGTGTTGACATTCACACGGGAGTCACAAAAGAGGAGGAGTACAAGAAATACAAGAAGGTTATGCAGAAAACAAGAGATTAGAGAGATCTAGGTACAAGGGGGAGTTTGTTGATACATGTATGTCCCTAGATCATGATATGAAATGTAATAGATCTTGTTTATCTGATTCTGATATGTAATTTGATATGATAATATTGGTTGTTTGTGATTTGTAATGACTAATATTTCATTAATGAGTTGATATAAAATGGGTTAATTAGGTTTGTGGTTGTTAGAATTGTTACACATAATGTCTATTAATTAATACATTCAAACTTAACTTAATGAAGTTCTCATGCGAATGGCCCATGCGAAAGAACCATAAGCATGAATAACTTCATACGAGTGACTCAGTGGCACGACTGAACCAGGAGACTGGATCAGTCGTATGATTGTAACATAAGATTGGCTCAGTCGCACGACTGAACACTCAGTCGTGCGGATGAATCAACCGCATGGTTCAATCGCACGACTGAACCATGCTAATGGTTCAGTCGCACGATTGAATAATACCAACCTATAAATACAACCCAATTTGTGAAAAATGAGAGATTTTGATTAATTACGATTCCAGACGTACCCTAGCCGTCCAGAAGCCTCCCAATTCGTTCTCCAAGTTCATAGAACACTTTAGATCGATTCCCAATCGATTTTTAACGTTAGTTTCAATTCTTGATTGATTCTTCATGTGTTCTCACTGATTGGATCGCCAATCAAATAGGATTCCGCACTATTTGATCTGGTTTACACGCTAATCTCTAGGTATTTCTTCAAATACAAGGTCCTAACACAACTCCATCATGGTTGGGTTTGAGCATTGTCAGTTAGCTAAAGACCTAATTGACGCCTTAACCACATGTATGCAAACTCCAACGACTCAAAGAAAGAATCATTCAATGCCTAATCTCTGCTACACTTAAGCGGATTTGATATTGCTAAGTTAGCTGAGAAGCCATTCTCCAACCTATCCAACTCCACGATAGCTGCTCATATCAGGAATCATCTCAGCAGCCTTCCTCTAGCCGTGTTGACTGCAAGGTCCAAGATTGAAGAAGAGATGAAACTGAAAGACGAGGAGGAAAGGAAAGGATCAGAAACGAAAGGCAAAGCCTTTCTTCAAATGGTAAAGGTTCTAACCTTGAATCCATAGTTAGATGGGAGTATGACTATAACTCCGGTCAACTAACTCTCTTCAGCGGCCGCAACAAAGGGTGCATGTCATTCAAAGTGATAGATTGGATCTCCTGTCCACTAATGAATTATACAAACTTCTTAGCACAACTTTATGGAAGGACAAAGAAACGGATAAACATCTTATGTCTATGGTGCTGAAGCTTTTGAGAAGCTGAAAGAAGTGAGGTATTGTACGCATCAGCCTAAGGGGAGTTTGTTGGATCTAGAAAGGCTGGTGCAACAAAAACCAAACACTTAGACTATAGTGGTACAAATAATAAAGGAATTTCAAAGACAAGAGTGGATCTTCCAAAGACAAATGGATTTCTTCCGAAGACAAGTGCAACATCAACTTCCGAAAGAAAACTCTAACTTCTAAAGAAAAAGTTTCTGCTCTTCCAAAGCTTCAACACTTAGAAGAAATGAAGACTACAATTGTCAAAGTATGAAGTCCCAAGGAACCTCAGAAGGAGTGGCTACTTCAAAAGTATAAGTTGCTTCGGAAGAACAAGTTCATCCGAAGCTCGTTAACCTTCGGAAGCATCTACTATGAACCAGTGGACATATGTATGGTCACTCTGATAATCCGTTGCACACCTCTGATATACTGCATGGCATTTTCTACAAAAACCATGTATGTGACTGTACTTTATTCCATTGTTCATCTTTATCAGTTAGTACATTTGCCAACGTTAGTTGGTGAGAAAAGGTAAGTCATGGACATGTTGTGACTAGCAAATCTTAGATAGGACATTATATAAGATACCTTAACTATACCTTTGTAGTATTTGCTTTAGTTATAGGATTTCAGCTGGTATCAAAGTATATCCGGTTGTAGGTAGTAGTATATATAGTTTCTCATTGTAACTCATGTACCATGTTTGTAAGAGTCTTGTAATACTTTGAGTTGAGAAATAATATATACAACTATCTTGAAAAACTATTCTCTTGTGTTTGCTTTGATTTACTTAGTATATTAACATTAACTATTAGAAGGATTCTGCTTCATCACAAACTAGAGTGTTACTTAGTGAGTTTGAGAGAAAAATACTTGTGTTGAGAAAAAAACCGATCCTGTAATTGGTATCAGAGCTTCTTTGGCTCTTGATTGTGTGATCTTACTATGCTAATCAACCTTTTCTTACTCACCTACTCACTATATTCAAAATCGGCCCTTCACCATAAATCTGATAGAAAATGCAGTCGAAGATTACTCCGAAGGAGACCACAAACAACTTGATATAATGGCAAGGCCATGACTGTTCTCATGACTACTATACCCAACTCCATCATGGTCAGGTTTGAGCATTGTCAGTCAGCTAAAGAGCTAATTGACGCCTTAACCAACATGTATGCAAACTCCAACGACCCAAAGAAAGATTCACTCAATCCTCATCTCTGCTACACTTAAGCGAATTGATATTGCTGAGTTAGCTGAGAAGCCATTCTCCAACCTATCCACTCCAAGATAGCTGCTCATATCAGGAATCATCACAACAGCCTTCATCTAGCCATGGTGACTGCAAGGTCCAAGATTGAAGAGGGGATGAAACTGAAAGACGAGGAGGAAAGGAAAGGATCAGAAACCAAAGGCAAAGCCTTTCTTCAAACGGTAAAAGTTCTAACTTTGAATCCATAGTTATATGGGAGTATGACTATAACTCCAGTCAACTAACTCTCATCAGGGGGCCCAACAAAGGGTGCATGTCATTCAAAGTGATAGATCGGATCTCCTGTCCACTAATGACTTGTACAAACTTCTCAGCACAACTTCATGGAAGAACAAAGAAATGGATAAACATCTTATGTCCCTGGTGTTGAAGGTTTTGAGAAGCTGAAAGAAGTGATGTATTGTTAGCATCAGCCTAGGGGGAGTTTGTTGGATCTAGAAAGGCTGGTGCAACAAAAACCAAACACTTAGACTATAGTGGTACAACTAATAAAGGACCTCCAAAGATAAAAGTGGAACTTCCAAAGACAAATGGATTTCTTCCGATGACAAGTGCAAGATCAAATTCCGAAAGAAAACTCTAGCTTCCAAAGAAAAAGTTTCTGCTCTTCCAAAGCTTCAACACTTACAAGAAATGAAGACTACACTTGTCAAAGTATGAAGTCCCAAGGAACCTCAGAAGAAGTAGCTACTTCAAAAGTATAAGTGGCTTCGGATGAACAAGTTCTTCCGAAGCTAGTTTACCTTCGGAAGCATCTACTGTGAACCAGTGGACATATGTATGGTCAGTCTGATAATCCGTTGCACACCTCTGATATACTGCATGGCATTTTCTACAAAAACCATGTATGTGACTGTACTTTATTCCATTGTTCATCTTTATCAGTGTGTACATTGCCAACGTTAGTTGGTGACAAAAGTTAAGTCATGGACATGTCGTGACTAGCAAATCTTAGATAGGACATTATATAAGATACCTTAACTATAGCTTTGTAGTATTTGCTTTAGTTATCGAATTCCATCAGGTATAAAAGTATATCGGGTTGTAGGTAGTAGTATATATAGTTTCTCATTGTAACTCATGTATCATGTTTGTAAGAGTCTTGTAATACATTGAGTTAAGAAGTAATATATACAAGTATCTTGAAAAACTATTTTCTTGTGTTTGCTTTGATTTACTTATTATATTATCATCAACTCTTAGAAGGATTCTGATTCATCACAAACTAGAGTGTTACTTAGTGAGTTTGAGAGAGAAATACTTGTGTTGAGAACAAAAACCAATCCCGCAATTGGTATCTGAGTTGCTTTGGCTCTTGATTGTGTGATCTTACTATGCTAATCAACCTTTTCTTACTCACCTACTCACTATATTCAAAATAGGCCCTTAACCATTAATCTGATGGAGAAGGCGGTGGAAGATTACTCCAAAGAAGACCACAAACAACTTGATATTATGGCAAGGCCATGACTGTTCTGATGACTACTATACTCGACTCCATCATGGTCGGGTTTGTGCATTATCAGTCAGCTAAAGAGCTGTTTGACGCCTTAACCAACATGTATGCAAACTCCAACGACTAAAACAAAGATTCACTAAAGCCATAGTTTGAGAAGTTTACTCACTTTGTTGGAAAGACCTTGAGCCAGCAATATTTCAAGTACATGGATCTTATATCCTCCCTTCAGTCTGTGGGAATAACTTCTATGAGAGATCTCTCAAGAAAGTTCATGAGTGCCCTCCCCAATAAGTGGACGTTCTACTTGTCTCTATTAAAAGGACAGAAAATCTAAACTCCTTCACCATGACTGAACTATATGGCATTCTAGATGGATACCGTGTTGAAATGCGGAACAATAGTGGCCACCAAGTAAGGAGACCTTCTAGCCCTCCTGCTAGCAACGCACTTATGGTCGTTGAAGGCTCAAGAATCCCATAACCTCAGTAGTACCTGACACACTCTCATCAGCCATGGTGTTCCTTTGGCCCTTATATTACATTTCCTGATACTCCAAGGTCTCGACAGGCTCAGCCAAGTCCTTTCTAGGACAGCTATGCTTTTGTCTCAGGAAGCGGACACTCTGGTGACTTTCAGTTCTTCTTTGAAGATCTGGAGTATTTCGTCCCAGATAACGTGGAATACATGGATATAGTCCAACAATGGCTCTGTTAACCTATAGGGTGAAGAAGTTCTTTAAAAGAACTAGAAGGCAGTTCCCTTAGAACCTAACTAGCAGCAAGTTACCGTTCAACAAAGCAAAGGCCAAGTGTTACAACTGTAAATAGTTATGTTATTTTGCTAGGTAATGTAAGGCTCCTAAAGCTCCTAAAGGCCGTGAGTGCTTGAGGAAGAGTCACATCATGTACCATGAAGCTCTAGTCAACTTCTTGAGCTACAATTGTTGTTTCAATTAACTTCCCAGTGGCTTTAGGTGTAGAGGGATGTGAGGAGCCATGTGAGGTTCCCTGATTTGACTTAGGAGCCTTATATTCCCTTGCAAAGTGACCAAGTTAGTTATAGTTGTAACATTTGGCATTTGTTTTGTCAAACCCAAACTTGCTAATAGTTGGGATTTAAGGAAACTGCCTTCCAGTTCTTTTGAAGAACTTCTTTGCTCGGTAAGTTAGCAAAGCCATTTGTTGGACTATGCCCACATACTCCACATCATCTAGAATAAAGCACTCTAGATCATCAAAGAAATACTGATTATCACTAGAGTGCCCACTTCCCGAGACAAAGGCATAGTTGTCCTGAAAAGAACCTTGCTAAGCCTGTTGAGACCTTGGAGTCAAAGGAATCATGATGTAGGGTCCTGAAGAACAGGATGGCTACTGAGAATATGTCAAGTCCTGCTGAGGTTGGGCGTCCTAAGCCTTCAATAACCATTAATACATTGCTAGAAGGAAGACATGAAGGTCTGCTCCTCTCATGGCCTTTGTTTATCCATCTATACATGGTATCCATAAAGGATGCCATATAGTTTAGTCATGGTAAGGGAGTTCAAGTTTTCTGTCCACTTGATGGATACACAGTAGAACGTCCACTCATTTTGCAGTGCACTCAAGAATTTTCGAGTGAGATCTCTCTATTCAAGGACAATTCCTATAGACTAAAAGGAAGAGATAAGATCCATGTACCTAAAGTATTGTTGGCTAAGGCTCTCTCTAACAATGTAAGTGAAGTTCTCGAACTGCTGTTTCAGTGAATCTTTCTTTAGATAATTGGAGCTAGAGTACATTTGAGATAATGCATCAAATAGTTCTATAGCTAACCTGCAGTGCTTAAACCCCACCATGATGGAGTTGGGTATAATAGTCATAAGAACAGTCATGGCATTACTCTCAATGTCCACTTTTTCCAGTCATCATCAGAGTAATCTTCAACGGCTTTTTTTATCATGGCAATCATCAGAGTAATCTTCAACGGCTTTTTTTTATCATGGCACTGTTTGCACCTGGTGTAGCAACCTTTGGTTTGTAAGGATCATTGACAATAGATTGCCATATTTTTCCATCTAGATACCTGATGAAGCCCTTTATACGTCTACTCCATGATTTAAAGTTTTCAGGTGTGATGATAGGTTCATTAGTCATCGTCCCCATCTTTACTTTAGACATTTGGTTGAGGGCCATTTTTTAGTTTTGTGAAAGGAAGAGTGAAAAAAGGTTGATTTGGATGGTAAGAGCTCACAATCAAGAGCCTAAAAAGCTCTGATACCAATTGTAGGATTGATGTTTGTCACTAACATTTTGTTTTTCTCTCAAACTCACTTAATAACATACAGTTTTTAGGTGAAGTAGAATCTCTTATAAGAGATGATAATAATATAGTAAGTAACAAAGAACAGAAGGAAATTATTTTCAAGGTACTTGTATGTATTACTTCTCAACTCAAAGTATTACAAGACTCTTATAAGCATGTTACAAGAGTTACACGGAGAAACTATATATACTATCACCTGTAGCCGGATATACTTTAATACCAATTGGAAACCTATAACAAAAGAAAATACTACAAAGCTAAAGTTAAGGTATCTTAGATAATGTCTTATCTAAGATTTGGCCAGAAGGACCATACTTATATGTACTGGTTCATAGCAGTGTCTTCCGAAGGTTGATTAGCTTCGGAAGACCAAGTTCTTCCGACACCAATTATACTTTCGAAGAGGCTTACTTCATTAGAGGACTGGGGACTTCTACTTTGGAAGTCATTGTCTTGGAATCTTTTAAGTCTTGAACTTCAGAAGAGAAGACTTTATCTTTGGAAGTTGGAGTTTTCATTCGGAAGTTATTCTTGAACATTTTCTTTGGAAGAACTCCAATTGCCTTAAAAAGTTCCACACTTAGCTTCAGAAGTCCTTTATTAGTTGCACCAAAATTGTCCAAGTGTTTGGTTTTGATTTGCACCAGCCTTCCAAGATCCAACAAGTGTGTATGTGTGTAGAATTACCTTCATTGAAACGAAATGGGTGATGAACAGATGAGAGAATGTTTGCAATGAGGATGAGGATTGATACTTGTGTGTGTGTATTTTTGATTGGAATTGAGATTATAGGAGGTTCAAAGGAACAGATTATGAGGTTTACCCTCATCTATGTATAGTGAATTCAATGTGTTATGAGCCCAAACAGTAAAGGTTTTGAATCGGTTGTTTCTACTCGAATTGGTGAATAATTAGACTATTATGAGTGAAATTGATTATGTGTTTGTATCAAATTTGATTAGTAATACGTTTCTGGTCAACTAATTAGAATTATTTGGTTTGAAATGGGTTGAAACAGATTTTAGGACCGAATGATATTTTTGTTTCGAGTAATCTTACCAAAACAGTTGGTTTCATCGAATAATTGGGGTTTATTGGTTTGAAACTCATAGCCTATACTCATGGAATGGTTTAAATGTGTTAAAATAGAGGTTTTGCATTGATTTGGTGGTTGCTGGAAGCTGACGGATAGTGGCCAGAGGTGTGCTCGTTGAAACATGGTTGACTGGGGTGGGGGTTGGGTTACTTAAAAGAAAATTACACTTTGTGTATGACTGGGTTTGAGAATGATATTCTTTGTTGATGTGAATCAACAAGGACTGAATATGATGATTGAGTCAATGATTGTAAGGCAGAATCAAACAATCAAGAAACATTGAATGCAAGAAATACTCATAAATGTTGTTTTTATTAATGAAGGTAATGAGTTACAATAAATGCTACGTTAAGAGCATTAGACAGTAACAAGACACCTTGTAAACATAAGACTAAACAAAAGATCCTAATTGTCTAGAATATGTATAAACAATCACCTCACTTACGAGGTTTTCTATTGTATTTATACGCTGACAAGATGCCTTTTACAAAATGACTAAACTACCCCTGACCTGAACATTAGAGAAATAGTCTAAGTCTTCATCAACATTTCTTTCATTCATCCGCATTTTCCTAATGCGGATGTGTTGATCTTGAGCAGCATTTCTTTTTTGTGTTCAGCATTAGTGTTTGGTCATGGGCATTGACAATGCAGATGAACAATCATATATGCGCATTTGTTGTCAGGCATCCGCATTAGTAAATGCGGATGAACAAATACTTGTCAGCATTTGTTTCTGACTATCCGTATTTGTTAATACGGAAGAATGAATACTTGTCAGCATTTGTTTCCGGCTATCTGCATTTGTTAATGCGAAAGAACAAATATGTGTCAGCATTTGTTTCCGGCTATCCGCATTTGTTAATGCGGAAGAACAAATACTTGTCAGCATTTGTTTTATGTCATCCACATATACAAATACGGTTAGCCAACACTTGTATTCTTCTTTGCAGATTCTTCATCCGTATTTGTTCTGGACTTATGGTATTTCCAGCAGAACAACCATCAACCCACCACTTGAATTGGCATGTATGATCCTCTTAGGGTCCAACAATACTCCCCCTAGGGATTATACAGCCTAAGTTCTTCAAGGGTTTGATGGTGGTTGATGTTGGGAAGATTCTGCTGGGTCTTGTAGATGAATAAGAGGTTCTGCATGAGATGGATCCAGGATGGCCTTTATCATGTTGACAAAGTCATTGGCATTAGACATCTTCTCTTTGTTTAGCATATTGATCTTCATCTAGCTCATTGTGTAGATGGCTTCGAAGGGTAGATTCTTTGGAGAAATGGGTTCTTATATTGACACTATGGACAACCCATCTCTATGAATCAATAGAGCTCCATCCACATCCACCTCTAACTTCACAATATTCCCTAATGTAGAGGAGTATTCTTCTTCTTCCTCTGTTCCCTCTTGACATTGATTCTTTCAAATGTCATTTTTAAAATCATTATACAGTTCAGAAAGAAATATGACTGGGTAGTGAGATTGATATTCTCACTAGGATCGAATATGATGATTGAGTTAATGATTGTATGGCGAAATCAAACAATCAAGAAACATTCAATGCAAGAAATAATCATAAATGCACTTTGTATTAATGAAGGTGATTGATTACAATGAATGCTAGGGTTTGAGCATTAAACAGTAATAATACACCTTGAGAATGTAAGACACAAAATATTCTAATTGTCTATTAATAGTCACCTCACATACGAGGTTTTTTTATTCTATTTATAGGCTGACAAGATGCCTTTTATAAAATGACTGAACTACCCATGACCTATATATCAGAACTAGTCTAAGTCTCCATCAGCATTTCTTTTGTTCATCTGCATTGACTAATACATATATGTTGATCTTGATCAGCATTTCTTCTTTCGCTCTGCAGTATTAGTGTTTGGTCATCCGCATTGACTAATGCGGATGAACAATACTTATGCGCATTTGTTGTCTGGGCATCCGCATTTGTTAATGCGGATGTACAAAACTTGTCCGCGTCTCTTTTTGGATATCCACATTTGTTATGCGAAAGAACAAACACTTGTCAGCATTTGTCTATGTATTCCACATATACAAATGCGGTTAGTAAATACTTATCTCTATGCATATTCTTCATCGGCATTAGTACTTGGACTTGTGGAATTACCAATAGAACAACCATCAACTCACCAATTAAATTGGCATGTATGATCCTTTCAGGGTCCAACAATACTCCCCCTAAGTTATACAGCCTATGTTCTTCAATGGTTCGGTGGTGGTTAAGGTTGGGAAGATTCTGCTGGATCTTGTGGAGGCCTTTGAGGTTTTGCTTCAGATGGATCCAAAATGGCCTTTATCATGTTGACAAAGTCATTTGCATCTGACATCTTCTCTCTATTCAGCACATGAATCTTCATCTGACTCATAGTGTAGATGGCTTCTAAGGGTAGTTTATTAGAGACATTGGTTCCCATAGGATACAGTAGACAATCCATCTCATGTATTAGTAAAGCTCGATCCACATCAACCTCTAGCTTCACAATGTTCCCCAATTGCAGAGGAGTCTTCTTTATTCCTTTTTTTCTCTTTTGGCAATGATTTCATTATATGCCATTTTTAGTATTTTGATGCACTTTAAGAAGAAGTACATGTCTTCTTCTCCCAACTTGTTTGTTATTTCTCTGAAGTGTCTAGTGTAAATGTAGTGGATGTAGATTCATCTAGTAGTCTCACCTCATATCACTAATTAATCTAATCTTTACAGCTTCCTTTCGTCCCCATCTTCTCTCAATTACAAACTCATATGTCTTTTCATCATAATAGGCATTAGATATTGGTATGGAAGAATAAGTTCCAGACACTATCTTTCTCTTAATGATTTATTGGTTTCACTCTTAGCTCTGGAAACACAACTTCTTCTGTTTTTAGTTCTTCTCTTCTCAAGTGGGTTGATAAAGGATCTATCTTTTCTCATGCAGATAGCCTTAAGAGATTGACATTGTTTGTTCTTTTAAACTTTCT
The DNA here is from genome assembly GCA_025506515.1 of Flaveria trinervia. Classification (NCBI taxonomy): domain Eukaryota; kingdom Viridiplantae; phylum Streptophyta; class Magnoliopsida; order Asterales; family Asteraceae; genus Flaveria; species Flaveria trinervia. The sequence goes on along the minus strand of JACCIX010000829.1, from coordinate 27,532 downwards.
CAGAATCTCTTTAAACTCATATCCCTGAACATAGCCTTAAGATTTATTAGCTCTAAATTGGCTAGTTCCTTCAAATCATGAATATCCAGGGCATTCACAAGAGCAGAGTACTCTATGAAGAATTGCACCACCCTGAAATCCTTTTCACCATAAACATATTCCAATCACTATCATACTTCAAAGCAATAATCTTCTTATCAGTCTTGCCTTTGGGAGTAGACGCACCTTTATCTTTTCTGCAGTGGTTAGTCCTTCTTGAAGTTTGAATTATGAACGCTCTACAAACCACTCAGGATATCTGTGCAAAACAGGTGCCAAAGAGTCATGGTCTCTATGGGTGAGCTGCATGTCTTGAGCTGATACTCAGGTCTTTGGCTTCTTACTGTTAATCTCCTCTTCCAGTTTCTTTAGCCTTTCTTTCTTCTCATTATTCAACCTAAGGATGGCAGCCCTTAGGGAATTAGTCTTCATATTTCCTAGCTTTCTCTTTGTAAACCCTTGACCAGATAGATAATCCTTCATTTCTCTATTTGACAAGTTATAGGGATCAGGATATAATGAATGAGGAGTGGATGTCTGATTTTGCTAGAGGATGATTTGGGTAATGAGCGTTGGGAGAAGTCTTTTCATACTCAGTCTCATAAGTGGGGTCCAGTAGCTTGTTTAGTTTTTCTTCTTCTACCTTTATTCCCTCATAAGTCATCCCAATTACCTAATCTGGTTCATATCCATGGTTGATTAAGAACATGGCTTTCACCATCAGATCATCAGTTTGGGCCTTTTCCACCATGACTTGAACTGATTTCTCCTCTTTCATAGGGCTATCAATAGCTATTGGTTCATCACCACATAGCCACCCTCAATTTCTCCTTCTTCTAGGTCTACAACGTCAGCCTTCTTTTTCATTTGAGCTTCAGCCTGTTCAAGCTCTTCTAAAAAATCAGCAATGGCTGCAAGGCTTCTAGGATCATCTTTTTGACTTTTCTTACTTGGTTCTTCTTCTACTATTGTTCTTTTTACCTAAGCTTCTTTGATAAGTACTTCCTCCTCCTGGTATATGTTTGCATTAATGGACTAGAGGAGTTTCAGGCAGTTCATCTTCTTGAGGCACTTTTCAGCCTTTGATTGTTTTGTTTCATCAATGGCAACAACAAATTCTCTTTCTCTTGTTGTTCTTCATATAGTATTCTAATAAGTCTTTTTGTTCTTCATTCAATGATATAGCAGGCACTAGTTGCATGCTCAATTCCTTCTTAAGAGGAGAGGAGATCGAGGAATCACAGTAATAGGTTAAGCAATAGTCCTCTACTCAACTATGAAGTCCCAAAGACATCATGAATAATGAACTCTTCACCATGAAGTTATCAGAGCATTAATCATATCACTGAATTTTGCCTCTTTGTGTGAATCTCAGTTGTTTTCTCCAAATAAACCTATTTCCAAGCTAGACTCATCATGCTTTGTTTCACTTGTTTCTTCTGCCTTCTTAGTCTCATAGAATCTCATCCTTAGCAGGAGGAAAGTCATCACTACTCTCTCCTGATGAGCTCTCACAGTAACTTCTTTATCACTATCACCTTTTTCTTTTCTCCTCTCTTGTCTTAATCACATCATCTTTTCTCATTTCAGCTACAGCTTCTCTTTTGATTTCAATAAGCAGTTCTAGCTCGGATACTTTATTGTTTAGACTTTCTATCTAGTTTTGCAAGTCAATAATAATGTCAGCTTGTTCTTCAATCAATCCTTTTTTTTCTTCCATTGCAATGGTTTGAATAGCTAAAGTGTCAACATGACAACTTATCTCATCTCTAGATTGTTGGAGAGAAGCCTTTAACTTTTCAATCTCTTTTTCCTTTTCTTTCTTTTCAGACTCATACTTCTTTTAACATCTTTCACTCCTTTTCCTCTCATCTAGTTCCAGAATCTGTCTTGATAATACCAGATCTTCTATTAAGTAGTCTTTCCATCTTGGCTACCTTTTCTAGTATTTTGAAATCAATTCATCCTTGTTAGGATCTCAGCCCTTGGTTTAATCGATTGAACAGATATAGCAGCGGAATAGCTCAGAATTAGACAAATTCAAACAAGAACAATTGATACAAAACGAAAAAGAATTTTGTTATAAAGAGAGAAATATCCGACAAAAGGAATATTGCATTAAGATTGTCGGCCTCAAAGGCGCGATTACATGTGAGTCATCTTTCCTTATAAAGAAGAATGACGTAGACTGATGTCACCTGAAAGTGACATGTAACCGTTTTATAACTACTGATGTTTAACAACTACTGAAGATGTCAACAACTGACAACTTCTTACAAATGTTCCTAAGTGTTAACATCTCATTTACAACTACTGAAAAACATAAAACTACTGAAACTACAACAACTGAAGAACAACCTCTTCAGTTGTTTACAAGTACTGAAAAGAAAAATAAACAACTACTGAAAGGAAAAGAAAACTACTGAAGAGAAGAAAAACTATCACAACAACTGAAGAAGCCCTCTTCAGCTGTTGTCATCAGCTGTTAACATCAGCTGATGTCTTCAGTACTTGAGCATCAGACTTTGTCTTTCAGCTGTTGATCTTCAGTCTTTGTCTTCAGTACTTGTTGAAGTCTTCAGACTTTAGATCTTCAGCTGTTGTCTCAGTCTTTGTCTTCAGTACTTCAGACGTACTTCAGCAGTTGTATTCTTCAGACTTTGTAGAACAGCTGATCAGGTCTTCTTCAGCTGTTGTGATGTGTTGTGGGACTGGAGGTTTCTCTGATCAGGCTCATTGGTTCTTTTGGTCCAACAAACTCCCCCTGAACCAATGCAGCCAAAACTCTAAGTTATTTACGAGTCCCACTTATTTTGGCAGATAGATTGGTCTCTAATCCTCTTGATCAGATGAGAAGTGACCCTTTTTCAGCACCGGCCTGGGAAGAAGTCTCTGATGATCTGTTTGGCATGATATGGTTGGGAGCTCTGTATTGGGGACTTGGACACCGAGCTGTTGCCCCAACCATGAGATCTACTTCCCGTGTATCAGCCTATATGATTCTCTGGTGTAAGCCCTTAAAAACATGATTTGCTCATCCATTGTCAGCACCTCGGGCACACCATCAAATAATCCTTCTCGGCCATACACTTCAGATATGTACTTGGCCTGTTTTCCATTTTTGAGCTCAACCGTTGTTATTTGTCTATAAGCAAACTCATCTGGATGAGTTCCTTCTAAGAGCAGTTGAGCTCTTCTTGTTTGAAGTTTTCAAGTCGTTTGTAAACCAATCCCTTCTTTATAATTTTGTTCTCTAACATCTTTTGAGGTGGTTGTTTGGCTTCATAGGCTTTCTTGAACTCTTCAACAATTTCCCAGGGGACACTACAAGCACCACAGTGATGTCTTCGTCGACAACTCTCTTCACTTGGCCCTTGTATCTTGAAGGAATTTCTTTCTTGACAATCCGGTGTGCCACCCTAGGATCAGGCCATATCCTTACTCTTTCCCTTGATATTGAAAGGTATTAGCAAGGGTGTACAATCTTAATACTTCTTTCTTCATGCTGATCATTGAAGAGGATGTAGCATATGCTTTGTCATGCTTTTCAGCATTTCCTCATCATGTTTTTGCATCTGTTCCTCTTCAATCTTTATCATTACATCATGCATTTGAGAAGCAGGAGTGATGGACATTGGTTTAGCCTTAGGCAAAGTAATGACTGCAGAGAGTGGCAGTCTGTCTTCATCCTCCTCTTCATCTTCATCAGGCCTCAGTACCTTTCTTTTCTTTTGGCTAGGTACATCACTGGCAATGGGTTTTTGAGGTAAAGGATTTGGTTTTGTGGTTGGATGGTTGGTTTAGAGGGTAAAGGAGTTGTTTTAGTGGGTTGTGGAGATAGTGATTTTGAGGATTGAGGCTTTTCAGACTGTTTTAGCATTTTGGCTGTAAGGGAGGCTTTGGTAATTTTGTCAGTTCTTTTCGATTCCCACCCCAGCTTCATTCAATACCTCAATCACTAGACCTTTGGAGTATTCTTCAGACGAACAAATCTTGGTGGTTATTGCCAAGATGTTGTCCCTGGTCCAGGCCCTTATTTCCATTAGGATCTTCCCAAGTATTTAGCTATAAATCTGATCATTATCTCCAGCCTTTCTCTTTCTAAGGCATCATAGCTAGCCCATCTGGAATTGATCTCCTCTGTTTCCATCCTTCTGATCTCGGAGTCTAGTTGTTTGATGTCAAAACCCTGCCTATACAACTGCTCAATGATTTTGTCCATTGAACGGTTATGGTTGGCGTCAGCTTCTTTCACCATATCCTTCAGCTCCTTCTCCTTCTCAGACTCTCCTTTTCTCTTTTGATATGTGACATGAAAGTCTTTTTGACTTTCATTCACTTCAGCTCCCTTCACACTCTCCTTCTCCTTCTCATTACAACCTCAGATTCTTTCGCCTTCTCCCCATCTATCCTCTTCCTTTTTCCTTTAACTAACTGACTCTCCCCCTTTTTGGTTGCATTGATGCAAGGGTTTGAGCAGTAGAAAGAGATTTAGTCACCAACTCCTCCACCAGGGTTTTATTATTGTAGGAAGCCTCTCATCAATGGCTTTGATCACTATATCTGTGATCATGGGAGTGATGAGAGGTAGGAATTTTGAAGGGTAGCAACTGATTGATCAGGGTGGTTCTGTTCCTGAGAATCAGTGCCGAAAGCAGAGGCTGGTGGCTTGGAAGTATATACTGGCTCAGTGTGTAGGGGACCTTCAGAAGAAGGTGCCATCTGTGGGTGTATTGTGGTGGCAGATGGACTTACATCCTGAGACATCTTGGCCAGCAGCTCTTTGAGTCTGCTAACCTCATCCTCTAGAATGGTGTTTTGAGCAACTACATCATAGAAGAAGCTCAGGTCATCATCAGTTGTGACTGAATCACCTGACCTCCTGACAAAGTCAGAATGAACATGCCTTGAGTGTAGATCAATGTAGCATGTGCCCCTTGTTCTCGGTTCTGGGGACTTCCAGCCTCAGGACTATGTCCTTCATCAGCTGTTGCCACTGGTGAGGACTTAGAGATGTTACCACTGCATCCTGGTCATTTGCTGAGTCAGGAGCAGTGGCAGCCTCACCAGAAGTTCGCACCTCCTTATCTACACTAGAAGATGGAACATGATAACCCCTGTGCTGTGGGTTGACAGAAGCATTGTGATCCTCCCCCTCAGGTGTTGAGGTTATCCCAGTAGTAATTGGTGTCTGGGTGGGGGGTGAGGAATGCAACTGCGTCAGCACTTTTGCAACAATGATAGTAGGGCTTTGAGGGGGTTGCATCAGAGAGGGTGTGGAAGCAGTGTGCACCCGGGACAGGTGGTGCTCTTCAATGGTAATCCCCTCAAGTGAGGAGGATCCCAGCATTGTGGCTTCCCTTTGAGTGGTTGCTTCAGGTTCCTTTGGAGAGGAAACCTGAGCGTTCAGCTTCCTTTGGAGAGGAAACCTGAGCGCTTCAGCTGGTGGAGTCACAGTCTCTACTGGGGGGTTATTTCCAGCAGAGATAACCTGCGTTGGTGCAGCAGGAGCATCCACAAGGGACTCAATTCCCTGAGTAGCTTTCTTAGGCTTCTTCTTTGTGGGTTTGGAGGGGACTTTGGATTTGGAGGTGGAGGCTGTGGGTTCCAGCTGCGTGGGTTTGCGCAGCTTGGCAGCCTGTTTGAGAGTTTGGTCAGTGTTGTGTCGGGAGTATACCTCCGGCAATACAGCCAAAGCAGGGACTCCCAGACCAACTAGTCCCTCAGCAGAAAGCTGATTCTCTATTATGGCCATTATAAACCGAGGATATAGTATCCAACGGTTAGAAAGTGGTTTTGTGGCCATATCCTTGAGTTCAAGAAAAATTATTTCAGAAAAGTTTAGTGGTTCTTGTTCAAGGATAGAGAACAATACCTGTTGCCATCTGGAAGACAGTTGATCCCAAGAGGAGTCTTCGGAGCCAGGCAAACATTTACCATATGAAATAATAATCGTTCAGCATCTGGAAAATGTTTCTTCAGGATTGTTGAAGCACTAAGATCACCCTGATATCCATGTTGTCCAAAGGAAAGATCAAGTTGGCGCTTAGGATATCCAACAGGGTAGGCAGCATCATCTAACAGTAATATTGGCGGATGGTAGCAGTAGAGATGACCACCTTATGCGAGTTGATAGATGAAAGGATAGATTCTCCATTAACGGTCGCATTCATCCAGAACTGACGTAGCGAATCGGCATAAATGATTGGATTTAAAAGGAAAGCCGTTTTTAGTGGGGATTGGACCATTAGATCTATAGCATTTTCAAATTTGGTCCAGAAGGGCGATTTTGTAGGTACGCGACACAGTTGTGTCGAGGTTGAGTTGCATGGTCGCCATTAATGAAGGTGAAAGGTTTTCAGAGCTTTTGAAAAGTTAGGTCGTGAAAGAATGAAAAACTCTGAAAGAGGGATCAGGTATATATAGGGTACGGGTTATGAAACGACTGAAGGTTTTGGTGTTAGTCATCAGTATTTGAAGCTACTGATGACGTGGTATTAACTTTCAGACGTTTGAAACGACTGATGGTATTGGTGTGGTCAGCAGTTATAAAACAACTGAAGACATGGTGTTTACTATCAGACGTTGAAACAACTGAAGTCTCTGATTTAGGCATCAGTAGTTTTAAAAACTACTGAAGACAAGTTGGACTTCAGATGTTGAAACAACTGAGGACTTGGTATTAGTCATCAGTAGTTGGGAACTACTGAAGACCGTGGTTTTGCCATCAGTTGTTGTAAACAACTGAAGACTTGGTGTTAGTCATCAGTAGTTGGGAAACTACTGAAGACCGGGTTTTGCCATCAGTTGTTGTAAACAACTGAAGACTTGGTGTTAGTCATCAGTAGTTGTGAAACTACTGAAGACATGGTATTGCTTCAGTTGTTTATTAAGAAACAGCAGTTTGTGAACTACTGAAGAGAGAGTACTCATCAGTAGTTGTCGTCAATCATAGCCTTTCAGCTGTTTCATACTGTCCTCAACACTCATCAGCTTTTAGCTGTTTTCAGTTGTTTCATAGGACATCAGTACTTATCTGTTTCTACTGATTTTCAGTAGTTGTAACTACATCAGTAGTGTAGAACAGATAAAGTCCAGTACTTAAAGCATTTAGCCTTCAGTAGTTATAAAAACTACTGAGGGTAAAATAACTCATCAGTACTTATATGTGACATGGTTACCAATGATCATCAGTAATTACTGAGATCATCAGTAGTTGTCACTTATTCTAGCTGCAGCATACCAAGCCTTAACACCAGGTTGTGGAAAGTTGAACTATCCAAAGGCTTAGTAAAAATGTCTGCAAGCTCATCAGCACTAGGCACAAACATAGGATTAATTAGACCCTTTTCAAAACAATCTCTTATAAAATGATGTCTAATTTCTATATGTTTGGTCCTAGAGTGCTGGACAGGATTTTTGACAATGCAAAGAGCTGAAGCACTATCCATTAATAATGGAGTCTTAGTCTCTGTAATGCCATAATCCAAAAGTTGATTCTGAAGCCAGAGTATTTGGGATGTACAACTTGCAGCAGCAATGTACTCGGCTTCAGCAGTGGATGTAGCAACAGATGTTTGTTTCTTACTCTGCCAAGAAATCAAACAGTTGCCTAGGAATTGGCATCCACCAGAAGTTGATTTCCTGGTCAACTTACATCCTGCATAGTCACTATCAGAGAAAGCAACTAATTTGCAAGAATGTCCAGTGGAATACCATAAGCCTAGAGATTGTGTGCCTTGCAGATATCTAAAGATCCTCTTGACTGCAATCAGATGAGACTCCTTAGGTGCAGCCTGAAATCTAGCACAAACACATGTAGCAAACATAATATCTGGTCTAGAAGCTGTTAAATACATCAAGGAACCAATCATACATCTGTAAAGGGTTTCATCAACACCTTTACCTTTCTGATCAACATCCAATTGTGTGGTGTTGCACATGGGAGTAGAACAAGATTTACAGTTTTGTAAATCAAACTTATTCAAAAGATCTTTTGTGTATTTAGACTGATGAATGAAAATTCCATCAGCTTTTTGTTTGATTTGCAAACCTAGAAAGAACTGTAATTCTCCCATTGCACTCATTTCAAACTTCTGTTGCATTAAGGTTTGGAAATCCTCACACAATTGGGGATCAGAGGATGCAAATATAATATCATCAACATAAATTTGAACAAGTAGCTTATGCTGATCCACCTTCTTAATAATAAAGTTTTATCTATGGAGCCTCTAGTGAAATTATTCTGTAGAAGAAAGTTTGATAAGGTCTCATACCAAGCTCTAGGTGCTTGTTTCAACCCATAAAGAGCTTTATCAAGCTTATATACCCATTCTGGGTGCTTATTATCCTCAAAGCCTGGTGGTTGACACACATAAACTTCTTCTTTTATTGTACCATATAGAAAAGCACTTTTGACATCCATTGGAAAACTTTAAGATTGTGGAGTGCAGCATAGGCTAAAAACAATCTAATTGCCTCCAGTCTGGCTACAGGGGCAAAGGTTTCATCATAATCAATACCTTCTTCTTGTGCAAACCCCTGCACAACCAGTCTGGCCTTGTTCTTAACAATTAGCCCATTTTCATCAGTTTTATTCCTAAACACCCATTTAGTGCCTATTGCACACTTACCTGGGGGTAGAGGAACAAGCTCCCACACTTGCTGTTTCTTGAACTGAAGAAGCTCAAGCTGCATGGCTTCAACCCATCCATTGTCCCTCAAAGCAACATGATAGTTCTTCGGCTCTAGCTGACTGATGAAGAGAGCATAGAAGCAGAAATTGGACAACTGGCTTCTGGTTGAGACACCAGCATTGATATCACCAAGGATTTGAGATATTGGGTGATTTTTCAGCTCTTGGTAAACAATCAAATCTGTGCAAGTATTTGTAGGGTCTTCAGCAGCAGCAGATGTTGATGCAGATTCTTGAAACCATGAAGATGGTGGCAACTCAAATGAAGTTGAGGATGCAGAAATCTCATCAGCATTTGTTGTGGATGGTGCAGCTGGAGCTACAGGAGCATCAGGTTTAGAGGACTCAGGCAGTTGATCACTAAACCTGAAGAGGTGATTACTACTATCATCATCATCTTCAGTAGTAACACCAGGTGGTGAACTGTTGACAGGAGCAACAGCAGAGATTGATAAGGAACATATTGCAGTATGTCCAAATCAAAGAGCTCCACAGGGCTTTGTGGAATCTTGTCCTTTGGAGATTCATTGAACTTGACATGTAAAGTCTCTTCAACCATCTTTGTTCTGCAGTTGAAGACTCTGTATGCCTTGCAAGTTGATGAATAACCAACAAAGTACCCTGCATCCACCTTAGGATCAAATTTCTGGAGCTGATCCTTTGTGTTGAGAATGAAACAGGACACCCAAATGCTCTAAAAAATGAAATGAGAGGGGCCAAATGATGTAAACTTCATATGGAGTCTTCATCAACCTCTGATTTATTAGCACTCTATTCTGCACATAGCATGCTGTGTTGACAGCTTCAGCCCAAAAGGTCAATGGCAGTCCAGAATCAGCCAACATAGACCTTGCAGCTTCAATGAGGGTCCTGTTCTTTCTCTCCACAACTCCATTCTGTTCAGGAGTTCTTGGAATACTAAACTGTCTCTTTATTCCCTTGGAAAGGTAGAATTCATCAAGTGTATTGTTCCTGAATTCTGTTCCATTATCACTTCTAATACACTTGACTGAGAGGGAATACTGCTTCTCAGCATACAACACAAAGTTTATGATCTTCTGTGCAGCTTCATCCTTTGAATGTAGAAAGAAAGTCCATACAAATCTGGAGTAATCATCCACAATTACCAGACAGTATTTTTTCTGTGCCATGCTCATCACTCTCACAGGACCAAAGAGATCCATGTGAAGAAGTTGTAAGCAGGCAGTGGACTTTGGTTCTTCAATAGGTGGAAATGAAACCTTGTGCTGTTTTCCTTTCAAACAAGCAGTGCAGTTGTTTTCACACTTGAACTCCTTCATAGGCATTCCCCTTACTAAACTATGGTGTATCAGCTGATTCATGTTCTTGAAGTTAACATGTCCCAGCCTTCTATGCCATAGATTAGATTCTTGAGGAGAGGCCTTGGAAAATAGGCAAGGATGGCCTTTGAGATCAATTTTCTTGGAAAGATCTAAGGCATACACTCTTCCTGTCCTGTTGGCCTTCAGGAGAGTGTGAGCATCCAATACCTTGTCAATCAAACTCAGAACTTTGGATGACAGAATCCTGCAGTTCTGGCTTGTGAAAAGGGCACATGGCCTTTGTCACACAATTGACTGACACTCAAAAGATTATACTTGAGATTTTCCACATGGTTGACATCATCAAACTTTATTTCCCCATTGGAAACAAAGCCCTTCCCGATGATGTAACCTCTTGCATCATTGCCAAAAGAAACAAATCCCTTCCTTCCTGGAGAGTAGTCATTAAGAAGTGAGTTGTTCCCAGTCATATGCATAGATCCCCCACTGTCTACATACCAGATGCTACTTTGGCATGTTGAAGAAACCTGCATAAATAAACAATCAGTTAGTTTTGGAGACCCAACCCTTTTGGTTTTGGGCCTGGTCTCATCAACAGATGGTAAACTAACAGGTTTATTGGACACAATAGCTTGAGGTGAAGGAGATGGTGTAGAAGAGGAATCCTTCGGCTTGGATCTCCTTTTCTGGGGTTTCAACACAGGGCCATCAAGTTGGTTAACTCTTCCAACAGATGTTGAACCATCATTACCAGCTGTGTCTGATTCTGGGAGAGAGCTTTCAGCTCTTCAGACACATTGGTATTGGTGTTTGATGATGAGTTCTTGTGTTGCACCATCTTCTTTTGAGCAACCTCAGCTATTGCCTGTTGCACTCCTTCTTTTTTAGATTTCTTTTTGGTCATAGGAGTAACAGGATTTGATGCTGCTGGTACAAACTTGGACTCAAACTCAGTTTTCATTTTAGCCAAATTTTCTTTAATTTTCTCTTTTTGTTTGAGTTTGGATCCCTTTTTGTACCAACAATCATCTGTGAGATGATTGAATAGACCACATATTTCACATGGTTTCTTCTTCATCTTCTGTTGATCATCAACTAAAGAAGATGAAACTACTGAAGACTTGCTCTTCAGCAGTTTAGAAGCACTTTTTGCCTTCTTGTCAACTTCCTTAGTAGGCTTCAAATCCTTCTTACTGACAGTTTTCTTCTCTTCAGTGCTGTCAGTCATTAGGATTTGAACTCCAGATGTTATCCCCTGCTCTCCAGTACCCTCAGTACTTCTAGGATAACACTTGGGTTGATCAACTCATTGATCATGTGAGTGTCAGCAGTTGAACCATCAATATCAGCTGTTAGGTTCACAGAGGGATTACTACTGACTTCAACTACTGATGGTGCTTTATCAAGTAGTGAATCACATGATGAGGTGGATTGGTCATTACTTTCTCCATCAGAATCCGCTCCTGCTCTTGAAGCAAAATGTAAGAGGAGCAGTGTGATTATAACCAATTCCAAACTTCACATTGGAAGCTGTTTGCTTACTAAGAAGCATTTCAAAGCCCTTGCAAGATTGTACCCATCGATCACACTCTACCTGGGTGACAGCAAGAGTATCTTTGAGGTCTTTGTACTTCTCTAAGAGTACATCCTCCCTAGCCTTATCATCAGAATTTGGCATTTTAATTTGTAAATCTCATCAGTTTTCTCTTTTAGCACAGACTCAAACTCAGCTTTATTTTTGGAAATTGTTTGTTCTAGCTCTACATTTTTATTGATTAAAGCCACATTTGCTTCTCTAATAGAGGCAAATGCTGCTATGCAAGTTTCAGAACATAATTTGGCCTTAGCCTCAGAGGATACCTGTGATACCTGTGTTGAAGAGGTATTTGAGGATGATCCATCAGAGGATTCCAAAGCCATGAGAGCTAGATTTCCAAAAGGATGCTCACCACCATGTTGACCAGCACCTGAGAACAGTTGTTCATTACCAGACACATCATCTGGTAAACTGCTCCAGTCAACAACTCCTGGTGTGAAGAAGCTGTGTTGTTGAAGTTGATTAGGTTGATGAGATTGGGATGGTTGAGGCTCAGGGAGTGCATGTGGTTGCTGAGCAGTGGTGCTTGAACCTGGCCTGGTTGTGGCATGTAATAGCAGGGGTATGGATATGGCATTGGCCCCTGTGGAACAAAATATGCAGGAGATTGTGGTTGATGATGATAACCAGAATTGACAGGTTGTTGCCCTCTGTTTTGTTGACTATTGCCAGGGAAAGTCACAAAGGGTGCAGGAGAGTTAGATCCAGATGATCTAAATTCTTTTGCAAAGTCTACATTCTCTTGCAAGTGCCAAGCTGTGGCATTTATGGCACTTCAACTTACTCTTGTCAAAACCAACTTTGGTTTTGCCAGAGAGTCCTGGGAATTTCCTTCCAGTTCTTTTGTAGAACTTCTGAGATCTGATATTTATCAAGGCCATTTGGCTCAAAATATCCATCTCTTCTAAGTCATCATCAGCAATCCCCTTGAGATCATCCATGATGAAACATAGATTGTCACTATTACTACCAGCAGAATAACTATCAACACTCACAAAGGCAGGCTCAGAAGTGTTTGTAGAGAAATCAATATGCTCATCATACTGGCTTTCAGATGACGCATATTCTGACTCTTGATGTCCAATCAGGGCAGTGTTCCCTTGGACAAAATCCTCAGTGAGCTTGCCAGATGAAACAATTTCCTTTTCTGCTCTATCTCTCTCTCGAATGTAAGCAGTTTCCCATGAAGTTGGGTGAGAGATAGGCGATCAACATCAGCATTTGAGCGTAGAACAATGGTATATGTGTTCCATCTCTCAGGCAGTGATCTTAAAAATCTATGGTTCATCTGACTCCTGGTATATTCATGTTTAACCATTTTCAATTCAGAGATTAAACATGAAAACCGCTCAAATTGTTGAGTCAGAGTCTCACCCTTTCTATGAGAGAAAGTCTCATATTGTTGGGCGAGGATTTCCCTGTTGTTTGCTAAAACCTCATCAGTACCACCAAATTGTTCTTTGATGGCATTCCAGAGGTCATGAGCAGACTCACAATGCAGAAGCCCAGAGTAAATCTCATTAGGAATAGCCATAGCCAAAATTCCATGGGCTTTTGCATCGATTTCAAACAACTTCTTGTCCTCATCGGAGTATTGCTCCTTCTTCTTTGGAACCAACTGGTTTGTTTCCGGATCATTCACCATTGGCTTATGTGGTCCATGTACCACAGATGTCCAACAACCTGAGCTATTGACAGACAGGTGATGGAGCAATCTTCTCTGCCAAATGTTATACTCATTCCTCACCAAGATCGGAGGCTTGGTAGAGGATCCAGTATTGAAAGGATCATTAGAAGAAGTAGTCATTGTGAAAATCAGACAGATTCAAGTAAAATCACAATAAATTTAGCTCAAAACCACACAGAACCTCAAATAAAACGGCCAGAAGCGATACACTCTCAATCTCTATAACAGATCCTTGCGAATATTGCTAATTCGATTAAACTTAGAGCGATTGAACAGTTTCAATGATCAATTGTTAGATCGATCAATGATTAACCTGCTCTGATACCATTTGTTAGGATCTCAGCCCTTGGTTTAATCGATTGAACAGATATAGCAGCGGAATAGCTCAGAATTAGACAAATTCAACAAGAACAATTGATAAAAACGATAAAAGAATTTTGTTATAAAGAGAGAATTATCCGACAAAAGGAATATTGCATTAAGATTGTCGGCCTCAAAGGCACGATTACATGTGAGTCATCTTTCCTTATAAAGAAAGAATGACGTAGACTGATGTCACCTGAAAGTGACATGTAACCGTTTTATAACTACTGATGTTTAACAACTACTGAAGATGTCAACAACTGACATCTTCTTACAAATGTTCCTAAGTGTTAAACATCCATTTACAACTACTGAAAAACATAAAACTACTGAAACTACAACAACTGAAGAACAACCTCTTCAGTTGTTTACAAGTACTGAAAAGAAAAATAAACAAACTACTGAAAGGAAAAGAAAACTACTGAAGAGAAGAAAAACTATCACAACAACTGAAGAAGCCCTCTTCAGCTGTTGTCATCAGCTGTTAACATCAGCTGATGTCTTCAGTACTTGAGCATCAGACTTTGTCTTTCAGCTGTTGATCTTCAGTCTTTGTCTTCAGTACTTGTTGAAGTCTTCAGACTTTAGATCTTCAGCTGTTGTCTCAGTCTTTGTCTTCAGTACTTCAGACGTACTTCAGCAGTTGTATTCTTCAGACTTTGTAGAACAGCTGATCAGGTCTTCTTCAGCTGTTGTGATGTCTTGTGGGACTTGGAGGTTTCTCTGATCAGGCTCATTGGTTCTTTTGGTCCAACAATCCTTTTCATCAAGTTTGTTGACTCCTGATTCTACATAACTTTTTGATGGAGCAGCCTAAGAAGTAACTTCCTTACAGGAATCTGGTTGGATGATCCTCCTCATCAGATGATGATTGGATTTCTCTGAAGAGCTGGTAGAGTCACCAATCTTAACAGGTTTAGTAGTAACAAGACATGTTTCAGCAGGTGATATTGGTTAGTGATGGATTAGAGATATATATGGAGAAATGATGGGTTGTGCTTGAGGTTATGGGATTGATGATCTTAAGGTGATGGTAATGGTGTTCTTTGGGGAGATGGTATTAGTGTGGGTACAATGGTAAGGCCATATCAACATCATGAATAGAAGGTCCAATCTGAAGATCACCCCCAACATCCACTTGGGGTGACACTGACCTTTGTCCTCCATCCCTTTCTACAACTTACTCCTTAGTATTTTGCTGATCATGAGTAGCTGGTTCTTCCTCTTGATTTGGCTCTTCAACAAAAGCCTCTCGTTCTTCAACATGTTCTTCAGAAATACTCTGTTGAAGCTGTTAGGACCTGGTATTTGACTGAAATACCTAGAGATTAACGTGTAAACCAGATCAAATAGTGTAGAATCCTCTTTGATTGGCGATCCAATCAGTGAGAACACACGAAGAATCAATCAAGAATTAAAACTAACGATAGAAATCGATTGGGAATTGATCTAATGTGTTCTATGAACTTGGAGAACGAATTGAGAGGTTTCTGGACGGCTAGGGTACGTCTGGAATCGTAATTGATTGAGAGTTCTCTTTTTCACGAATTGAGTTGTATTTATAGGTTGGTATTATTCAATCGTGCGACTGAACCATTAGTATGGTTTAGTCGTGCGATTGAACCATGCGGTTGATTCATTCGTACGACTGAGTGTTCAGTCGTGCGACTGAGCTAATCTTATGTTACAATCGTACGACTGATCCAGTCTCCTGGTTCAGTTGTGCGAATGAGTCAATCGTGTGAAGTTATTCATGCGTATGGTTCATTCGCATGAGCCATTCGCATGAGAACTTCATTAAGTTAAGTTTGAATATTTTAATTAATATAACATAATGTGCAACCATTCAAACAATCATAAACCCAATCAATTCAATCACGACTCATTAATGAAATATTAAACATCACAAGTAACAAACAATTTATGTCATTCATTAATCAATACAAATTACATCATACTCAGACAGACAAGATTCATTACATTTCAAATCATGATCTAGGGACATACATGCATCAACTAACTCCCCCTTGGACCTAGATTTATCTAATCTCTTGTCTTCTGCATAACCTCCTTATACTTCTTGTACTTCTCCTCCTTAGTGACTCCTGTGTGAATCTCAAACGCAAAACAAATTCGTATAACGTTTTGGAACTGGAGGGCTTGTACAATGTCTTGTGTGTCATAGAACAGTGGCCACTTGTATAATGTATAGACATCATTAGCAGACAAGTTGGTTAGCCACATCGGGTCGAATACCCTGATAGTATCCATTTGGCCCTCTTTATTCAGAACTATGACAGCTTCAGCAGTTCTCCAATCATAGTACCACCATTTGAAGTGTGGAGTGAGGTCCTGTGGCATTTCCTTGAGAGGGATTCTCGACATAGTGCGCGGAGGACTCCACTTCAACATAATCTGGCTTGCCAGTACTGGCATCAACCTCAGACCTTCTTATATACCTCGTAGGCTGTTGTGGTCTGAAGTTAACCCATCTGGTGTGGTACTCCTTCTTCAGGGTAGCCTCGAACCAGCCTGACATTTTTCGTGGGTCAGCGTACAGCAGCTTTAGCTTAGCCAGCTGGTTGAGCTCAAAACCAGGTAGAGTCTTCAGATCATGTGGAAATCTGAAGTACTCTATGCCCTGTTCCCTCTTAACTGCATACGCATTAAGGTCATCAAAATAAGCCCATGCAATAATCCTGCCTGACACCTTATGGTATTTCTTGACTTTGTAGAGCTTGGTGTAGGCATCTTTCTTTGGTGCAGCATGCTGGGCTCTAACTTCTTCAAAACAGGCAGCCCACTCAGCCTTTCGAGTGTCTACGTCATCATTTGAGGCTTGGGTTGTTCCTTCGGTCTTTCCTGTTTCCTGCTCCATCTTGTCTAGTACCTCAAACATATCACTGACTAGGGACTCACCCAGATTGGGGACCACATTACCCTCGTTGTCAGCGTACCGAGGGTACTCTTCTGCAGTATTATCTTCAACCTCAACTTCATCAACGTCATTTAGTTCTTCATCATTGGTTGAATCAACTGTTGGAGCATCCTTGACTATTTCATCAGGATTGATAATGAACATCTCTGCCAGTTGCTCGTTAGATAAGTCATGAATTATTTCCCCTTCTTCAGGGGTATAACTCACAGACCTCTTATAATCCCTTGCAGATCAAGAGTCATGGTTAGTTGAGTCTTGACCTGTTGAAGGGGAGCAATGTCAAACTCATCCCTTTGAAAGTTTGGATCTGTTTGATTTAAACATTCAACACATAAACCATTAGTAAGTGATCAAACAGAATTATATTAACTTAATATATAAACATTCAACCACTTGTTTTTCATTCCATGATTCAATCACAAAATAAATAAATACATAAGACATCTAATCTGTACTTTTGTCTTGAATCCTGGGCTCGTCACTCGGAGGAGCAGAAGTGGTAGATGGTTGATCCTGTCGATTCTTCGATCTTCGCTCTTGACCAGAAGCAGAGGCCGATGCAGCCGCATCCCCTCCTTCTGCTTCATCATCATCATCTCTACCTTCTGTCCTTTCTTCCTCTGTCTCTTCTTCATCCTCATCATCTTCCTCATCGTCATCATCATTTTCATCATGACCATCTCCATCATCCCCATCACCCTCCTTATCTTCAAAGGCTCATCCTTTGACCCCTTTAACCTCAGCATAATCGTCTTGTTGGTCGTCTCCAACTCCTCTATACGTTTGGCTGATGGGCCTGCTGGTCCTGGAGTTGGGACATCTCGACTCTCCTAGCATCGATTAGCTAAGTCTGCTGCTCTATCACCCGAGCCTGCTCTGCCAACTGCTGAGACTGGGCAGCAGTCAGATCGGTCAACTGGCGAATCTACGCTGCTTTCTCTTCATCTGCAGCTAGCAGGCGCATCACCATACGGTTAAGCGCCGACAGTTGCTCCTCTACCCTGATGTGAGGTAGAGTAGATCCTATACAGTGATGGTGGGGTTGAAGGTCCGGCATGATGTGAGGTGGTGGTGGTAGTAGTAGTGGTGAATATGGGTCGGTAAGCAGGTGCTGGTGATGTAGGTGTGAATGGTATGGTGGTTGATGGGAGGATACAATGGTGGTAGGTAAGGTGGTGGCTGTGGTAGCAGTAGGGATGTGGTGGCTGTGGTTAGTAGTGGATGTGGTGGCTGTGGTGAGGTGGTATGTCAGTGGAGGTGGTAGTGGTGGCTGTGGTGGTGGAAGTAGTGGTAGCAGTGGTAACGAAGGTCAGGAGACGCTTCTTCTTCTTCAGTCCGTGGGGTTAAGCCATCCTCTTCCTCCTATCGATAGAAGGATGCTCCCCATGCAGCTCTGCCCACTGAACCCGGAGCATAGCTTGGGTCAGTCTCTCTCTCAGTGGAGTCCCGAGGGTGTTCACCAACCACCCTAAGCCTGTGTTTGTGGAACAACTTTGCTTCCCACAGTCCTAGTGAGGGGCTCCTCATCCGACTCCTCCTCTTCCTGATCACCAACAATGAACCCCTGATGGAAACCGGCCGTCTCAGCAACCTCTCCGGCAGTGTCAGACCCCGGGGGAATAACATCTGACTCTGCCTCTTTGTGTAGCAGGCATATCATCCCCGGTGTTGCCGCTGTCATCATCATCAGAATCCATATCTGGTAGGAGCAACTTCTCATCATCGGAGTCGCTGTCATCATGACGCCATTTGCGTCTGCCAGGCGCCACATACCTCTCGTCGGCCAGGTGGCCAATCAGTCTCTTCACTTGGGGCTTTACCTGCTTTCCCCTGTAAACTCTCATCCTGCCCAGAGTAGTATCATCCATAATCTCTAAGGCCACTGCGTCATGACTCTCTTTGGGCAACTGTGGCAGCTTCTCGTTGAAGAGAGCTGTAAGAATCTGGGGTACATACAAAACCCCTCTTTACCCTTACCCTCCAAGTTCTCCACTAAGTAGGAGAATATCATGCTAGAAAAACTGAAGGGGTGGTTCAGAACCAGTGCCACGTAGGCATTTTGAATCTGGTCTGAGAGGTCGTCAAACCCACCCCTCCTCGATGCAACACACTTGAGGATCACGTGTGCTAAGTACTTGTACTAGGGGCTCAGGTTGCTCTTGTTGAGCACACCTGAGTTGATATCCCCAGCGTACTTTATCCTCAGGAAGCATCCTCTCACTGTCAACGGATGTAGTTTAGTAGGATGATCAATGTCATCCCCAAACTCTAGGACCCTCTGAATGTCGGCAGCAGAGATCTCAATATCATGGCCCAATTAGAGCTCCTAATACAGTACGGCTCACGAGAGCGGTCCACCGAGGCATTCTCCCAGAATGCCTGATGAGTGATCTATATGGCGTGCAAGGCGTGGAGATAGCCTTATGAATCCGGGACCGTCTCAGAAAGGCTATAATGTCAGTAAACTGGCCCCGTTCCTGGTGGTGTGATCCAAATGAGCATAGATGATTGCTTTGGATTTATGGACCACCTTTCTACCATTTACCTGAAACACACAAGACATAGAACCATTAGTACATAAGACATGAAAAATTATGTTCTAAGTGTAAAGTTGAAAGTCATTCTTGATTCATTCGTGCGAATGAATCATGCGACTGAAGTCAGTCGTCTGTTCTTTCATGCGACTGGACTCATTCTGGTCAATGTGATAAGCGATTGGATTCAGTCTGCTGACTGAGTCTACGAATGGTTCAGTCGGCCGACTGAGATCAAACGTATGTTCATTATTCGCCGAATGACCCAGTCGCCAGATTCAATGGCGCGATTGAAGTTCATCCGACGACCAGTCGCCTGTCTCAGTTGTTCAGTCGCCTGTGGTTTGAGTCTTGATTAATACAATGATTTAACATGGATTACCGTTCAATATACTCGCATTCTTGTTACTAATAACCTATTAACCTTAATTTTAACATTTTGCATAGTTGAAGTAGTTATTAGGTCGCGTTCTGTCTGTTTCTTGTTTTCGTTCGAATTTCATCACATTATGGTTCAATCCTTCTGATTTCAATGAAACAAGACTTCAATCTACCTGTATAATGAATGGAGAACGTTAGTGAATCAAAAACAATGATAAACTAGTGCTAATAAAATTTTCGCAGAGTAACTGTAGGGAGTGCGATTTAAGGGCGATTTGGGAGTGATGAGTGAAATGCGATCGACAGAGCCCTTTAAATACTGAAGCTAGGCTCAGTCGGCCGACTGCCTCAGTTGCCCATTTCATTTGGGCGACTCAGGCTCAATCGTACGATTAGCCCAACAGTCGCATGCACTTGACCGACTGAGATTCAGTCGGTCGACGGCTCAGTTGTGCCTTTCATTCGCATGTTCAGTTGACCGAATGAGTTTCAATCGGTCGACTGACTCTTTCGCCCTCTTCCAATCGGTCGAATGGGCTATTCTGATGAGCCATTCGTGCGAGTGGAAGCCATTCGCATGGTTGGTCCATTCTCATGGTCCAATCGTGCGAATGGGTCACACTTAGTTAATTTTCTGCCATTTATACCAATTTACATTTAAGCCCTTTTAAATTAATTGAAATTAACGTTATGAGCCTTTGATCATCTCAGACACGATCATTTTATTATGAAAACATTTTGATCACCTCAGACGTGATCCTTTTAAACACTTTAGTCACCTCAGACGTGACCCTTTTAAAACACTTTGTCACCTCAAACGTGACTATTTTAAACTTTCAAAGCACATATGGTCATCTCAGACATGACCCTTTTAGTGATTTGATTCCTTCTGATTTTCCTGATGTAGCCCGACACACGCCTACAATTAAAATTAAAACCAACTAACTAATTTAAAACCTTAAACTAATTTCATAAACAAACTTATTTTTGGCTTTTTGTGAGAGATAAATCCAGAGATTGATATCTACGGGATTTGGTTCGGGAGTAGACAGCTTCAACTTAGATTGATCATATCTGGACCATTCAATTTTGAAATCATACAGGTAAGTCAAATCATTTGGGACTTGTTATTAAAACTTTTTGATGCTTAAATTCTCGGTGTTCATCCAGACTCGTTAGCAACTTAAGGAAATCATACTGGAACTCTTAGATTTTCACATTGATTTGAACTCTTGAGAATGTAGCCACTAAGATTGTCAGTATGTTTGTCCACTTAAATCCATACAAGACTTTTGACACAGACTGGTGACTGATTTAGGTTTAATTATTTCAACTAACATTTGTGGATCCCACACTTATATGGTAATCAACATTCCTCAGAAGCTTTTGAACAGTCTACGGGTATTATTACAAGAAGAGACTATTCTTAGAGCTTTCAAGAGAGCCTGTCCTCAGGTCAGTGCCATCGCATAGCAGAGAGGCGGCAAACAACAATGAATTCTAGAATATCTAGGTTATGCTTATCCTCAGGTTAGTGCCATCTCACAGCAGAGAGGCACACAACCTATCTCCTTGTTAGAGCAGCTTATTTTATTTTACACAATATGCACCAACAACATAAGTCATTAGCTTTATTGCATTTGTCTTTCATTTTTTTCTTGCTTTGCTCTAATTATGGTCATCCGCACACATTTGTGGCATTTAAATGCTCATTACCCCTTATTGGAATATATTTGATTGTGTTAACCAGTGATAAGATGGAAGTCCACAGTCAGTTGAACAACTTAGTTTGATCTTGCGATAACCAATCAGGTCTAATTGTCTATTGTGTTGAATCTACCAACATATCATTTGTGGTCTAGCAGCCTCTAAGTCTACTTTCTTTGTGTCACCTTAGGAGTTGCGTTTTCTATCATCTTCCCTTTTTATATTGCTTAGACTACACAGACATATACTTTGAACTTTTGCATCTTTTCAAAACTTAATTTTTAATGTCCCTCTTGATTTGTTCCTGTGTACTATCATTTTCCAAAGGTATTGAATCGGTATCACAAACACAATCTACCTTATTTCAGCTAGTTACCCCTTCTCCCTCATCTTATTATTTTTTTTTTAATGTTAACTTGCTGACATATTCTCCCCCTAAAATACTAAAATCATTTCTGGTTTAATTATTTTTGGATTTTAATAAACAGCAAAATACATGAGTTTAAATATAACAGACGAAAATAAAACAGATAACATAAAATAAATAAACTTTACCTAAAGTACATCGGACTACACATTATTATCATCAGGAATTACCTCACTTTTCTTTTTAACGCCGTTGACCTCTAGCAAATATTGAAAACGTGGTTTATCAAAGGCTTTAGTATAGAGGTCAGCGCGTTGAAAATCATATTAATTTTAACCACATCAATTAAGTTCTTTTCAAAACAGTCTCTTATGAAGTGGTATTTAATACCGATGTGTTTTCGTCTTAGGATGTTGAACCGGATTTTTAGTTACTGCAATTGCAGCAGAGTTATCAACAAAAAATAGGAGTAGATGAGAATTTTAAACCGTAATCCCGCATTTGCTTTGAATCCAAATGATTTTGAATAGCAACATGCAGCAGCAACATTCGGCTTCACTGGTTGACAATGCAACCGATGTCTGCTTCTTAAAACTGCCAGGTAACTAATCTTCTCCCAAAGAATTGACACCCCCTGATTTAGACTTGTAGTTCATCTTGCATCCCCCCCGTAATCCGAGTCACTATACTCGGTAAGTTCAAAGTCATCATCATGAGGATACCACAATCCAAGTGTGGGTGTACCCTTCAGATAACGAAAAATCCTCTTGACCCTGATCAGATGGTTGACCTTTGGTTTAGCCTGATACTAGAACATAGACATGTAGCATACATAATATCAGGTCTTGAGGCAGTGAGATACATGAGGGATCCAATCATTCCGGTACATAGTGGCATCTACCAGATCTCATTCTCATCAGGTGCTATATCATGATTTGTAGCAAGTGGAGTCCCAGCAGCAGAAGCATTCTCCATGTCAAAGCGACTGAGAATGTCTCCTACATACTTGGTTCTGGTAGAACGATCCCTTTAGGTGTTTGATCCACCTTTAACCCGAGAAAGACTTCATCTCCCCCAGAGCACTCATCTCAAACTCTTTGCGTCATCATTGCTTCAAACTCTTGCATAACTCTTCGTTCTTCTTTGACCCGAAGATTATGTCATCAACATATATTGTACAAGCATATAGGCGCCATCCTTTTCTTTAATAAACAGTGTACAGTCAATGACTCCCCTGCGAAAGCCGTGTTTCACAAGATGAGTCGAGAGTTTCTCATACCAAGCTCGAGGAGCTTGATGAAGCCCATATAAGTTTGTCGAGCTTGTAAACTCATCCTGATGATAAGGGTCTTCAAATCCCTCGGGTTGACTTACATAGACTGTTTCCCTGATTTCCCCATGAAGGAATTCACTCTTCACCGCTAATGGTAGACTTTAATCTTCATGTACGATGCATAGGCAAGGAAGATACGAATAGCTTCCATCCTTGCCACGGGTGCAAGCACCTCATTATAGTCAATCCCCTCGACTTGGAGAAAACTTTGAACCACCAGTCGAGCTTTGTTCCTGGTAATGACTCCTTGGTCATCCTTCTTGCATTTTAGTACCCATTTGGTGCCAATGACTTTAGCACTTTAGGTCTATCAACCAGAGTCCTACACCTAACTTCTTAAACTACAGAAGTTCTTCTTGCATGACACTCACCACGCCTCATCAATTAGTGCTTCACTGACATATTTTGGCTCAACCTGCGAAACAAAACATCGATAAGCACCATCATGAATGTAACCTTTCTCCATAACTGAGGCGTAATCAGCTGAGTATAGCTGATTTCGGGTTTGTACTCCTGATCTGACATCCCCTATAACATTGTCAAGGGGATATAGACGTTTAGTCGTGATCCTGGAGTAGTAGGAACAGCCACCTCAGAACCGAGATTGTGAACATTTTGTTCTGCATCTGAGGAAGATGGAGTTTGAGGTTCCGAAGTCAAAGGTGCATCACTCATGGATGCTTGTGGACTTTCAGGAACTGGAACCGGTTCCTCCTGACTGTTCTGGTCATCTGCTTCAGTTTCATCTTCAGAGGAGGAGTCATTGTCATCGACTAGCCCCCTGACGGGTAGATGATTCTCCCTGTGTGCTAGATGGTGTATTTAGAATATCATACATCATCCTAGTAGCTAACTCATCATCTGAGGGAGAGAGAGGGATGTTGAAGGACTTGAAGAATCCATCATATCGAAGAAGTATGCAGGTCCTTTGCCTGTAGGTGGTGTGGTATATCTCTGAACGTCGACATTACCCACACTTCTACAAGACCCGTTGAGTTATTGTAAACTCGCTTGTTCGGTATGTTGTATCCTAGAAAAATTCCTTCATCTGCCTTCTCGCTGAATTTGCCTTCTTGTGTCTTCTTCAGAAGTGTACACGGCTCGCCAAAAGGTTCAAGATACTCCAAATTCGGTTTGCGTCTTTGTAGTAGCTCATAACATGTCTTTCCGTGGCGCTGACTATTAGGACTCGATTCAGTGTATAACACGCATTTGCACCACCGCCTCATTCCAGAATTGGATAGGCAGTTTTGAGTCTGCCAGCATAGTCCGTGCTGTCTCTATCAAACTCCTGTTCTTTCTCTCAGCACGCCATTCATCTGAGAGTGTAAGTAGAAGTGAATTGATGCACAATTCCTTTTCCTTGCAGTATGCCTCCATCCCTTGATTCTTGAATTCTGTCCTGTTGTCTGAGCGTACTTGTCTAAATTTTAGCTTGTAGAGAGATTCCAGTGTGGTTACTAATTCCTTGAATGTCTCCAATGTTTCTCTGATTCGATATCAGAAACATTACCAAGTGAACCTTGAGTAGTCATCAGTGACCACAAAACAGTACACGTCGCCTGCAATGCTCCTTGTACTAACTGGACCAAAAGATCCATGTGAAGAAGCTCAGAGGAAGTTCTATTGAATGAACTTCTTTTCCTATGAGACTTCTTTGTCTGTTTGCCTTTCTTGCAAGCTACACAAAAGTCAGGAAGTTGGAAGTTCTTGACATTTACTCCTCTCACTAAATCCTTTTGAATCAAATGATTCATCTTCCTTTGACTAATGTGTCCCATTCTCCTATGCTAGGAGATTGAATCCTTCTCAGTAGCTTTAGATAGAAAGCACTGAACCTCATGATCCGTTGTAGCAGCTGTTGACAGATCCAGACATAAAGGTCTTTATATCTTGAAGCAGTCATCAGAACTTGGTCCTCTGGATCATATATTCTTTCGTCAGCACGTAACTTCTTGTTGTCGAAGATGACTTTAAATCCTTTATCACAGATTTGGGAAACAGAAAGTAAGTTGTTCTGAAGTTGTTGAACGTAGTTCACCTATCAATTAACTCTCTGATTTCCCTTCTCCCTGAGCTGTGATATAGCCTCCTTTGTTTCCTTCAAGGAAAACATGCCCTCCTTTTATTTGTTTGACGTTTGATAAGGGCTCTATTTCCTGTCATGTGCCTGGATGCTCCCTTGTCTATAATCCACGTGTTAGTCTCAGCACTGTATCGAACACCCTGCACACAAAGTAAATGAATTAGTTTAGGTTAGGAACAAGCTTTTTACTGTCTTGGTTTCCCAGAGGCATCACACGTCATAAACTCCACCCATTGACCCTTAGGGGTGAGGGTTAGCTCAGGTTCCTTCTTGTCATCAGTATCAGACACGTATGTGGACTTTTCTTTCCATATGCCAGATTGTGCAATGCCTGTTTATGATAAACAGTCGTCTGGCTTACAGGTTGACTTTAGGTTCACTAGCTCTTCTAGGTGGAGTTAGAGAACTCCTCTTAGAAGATCTAGGTCTAGAGTCCTGAAGATCAATCTTCTTCCTAGGTGTCGATAGAAAAATAATAATGAAAGCAATGTGTCCACATTCTCCACAGTTTAGCATGACCTGCTATCAACTTTATGAGTAGACTTTCTTTATGGAGAAGTGCGTGACACTCTAGTAACATCAATCACTTTAGTTTTGACTCTGTATGTTTATGTTTCTCTGATTTAACAAAATTTACTATTTTAACCTGTTTCACTTTTTTGGTTAACTGGTTTTTGACTTGAAGCATGTGAAAAAGTAACATTTGAAGTCCTTTTAGGTTCTGATTTGACTTTGTTTGACCCTGACTTTAAGTTAACTTTTTCAAATTCATTTTCCAGATTAACACAAGGCAATTTACCCTTTGCCTTTGAAGTGGCCTCCTTTTTTTCTGTCCAGATTCAGTAGATGAACATGAGGTGTCTGATCAGTATAAAGGGAGTAATCACCACATGATCCTTGATGGGGTTATTATTTACTGGTCTAGACTTAGTGTTCATCAAGGTCTCAGGTGGTGGTGGAACCACTTTGTAGCCTAATCCCTCCCATTATTCCTTTCTCTCACTAAGTGTGAACTATGTGTGAAAACTAGTCCAACTATGCAGTTTCTGTTTTAATGAATTAACTTCTACTTCTAGAACTGCCTTTTGCTTTTTAGTTTCTTCTAGGGAGTTTAGATAGTACCTAATGTCATTTGCTTGGTAAAGGCCACTACTTCGGTTCCCTAAGTTGTTTAGTCAACAGGTCCTATCTTTTCTTTAAACTATGCTCATTTTGTTTTAGTACTCTATTAGCCCTCAGTGCCATCGGTGTATCAAGCTGGTTTTTGTGTGTACGAAGACTTCTGAGCTCTATACTTACTCATCATGAGTGCTTCTTCTCGCAACTTAGAACGAAGTCATATATCCAGCTTTACAAGCATTCCATTCTACTCTATGGTTTAGACACGAATGTAGCCCACTTATCAGGCAATCCTTCGCGAAGTTGCTTACTTTCTCTTCCATAGTCGTTTCCACTCCATGTGTATGCAATTCGCTCATCAAGTGGTAGAACTGTCTATGACTTCGTCTAAACTTTCATTACC
The DNA here is from genome assembly GCA_025506515.1 of Flaveria trinervia. NCBI lineage: Eukaryota > Viridiplantae > Streptophyta > Magnoliopsida > Asterales > Asteraceae > Flaveria > Flaveria trinervia. The sequence continues at coordinate 979 of JACCIX010000829.1, read as the reverse complement.
ATCGATGAGAAGTTATCGAATCCTTCTTTAACTCCTTTGCCTTGATTGCCTTCAATGACGCATTCCATCATTCTCTTCTCTAGCTCATCCCACAGTTTCTTGACTGCTTGTTCTCTGAATACTGTTGGAATGGTCTTTGGGGATAGACTGAGTGATCAATGCATAAACTCTTTTCTCTGCATTGTACTTTATTTTCTGTGTGTCTGTCATCCCGCTTAATGTTAGCTTCCTCCATCAGCTCCCACCGGTGTACTTAACCGATCTCAATGGCTTCCCACAGATTAGGATCTACTCCATTAAGGTAGATCTCAAAATGTTGTTTCCAGTGGGGAAAAATCATCTAAAGTCAAAAGCTTTGTGGTTATTGTGATTACCCCACCCTCACTCTCAAGCAACAGCAGGTTCTGTATCCTTGAGTCCTTCCCATAGTAAAGGCTGACATCTGATCTTCCCTGACTAATAAACTTATAATCTAATCAAACAACTTTCACTGATGCGATTGAAGGATGCGAATGATCTAATCGTGCGTATGAACTCTGCGATTGGTTCAATCGTGCGGCTGACTGGGCGATGTTCAGCGGGCGAATGAATCTGGTGCGTTATGAGCTATGCGAACAAACGTTCAGGTCGGCCGAATGAGGGTGCGAATATGTCCATCGTGCGTATGAGCAATGCGAATGGAGTCCAGTCGTTGCGAATGAGTCACTCGTGCGACCTGTGAAGCTGCTGTTTTGGCGAAAATTTCTAGGTTTGACTGGGTTTCAGCCGTAAAGATTCGAAATTTCACAAGTTCTAATCGCCTAAGTCCGTAGAACTACACTCGATGAGCAGGAACTTCCAAGATCACTTTTGTGCCAATAGTTGCGTTTTTTTAGTGCAAAAAAACCAAACTTTTATGCAATCTGGATTGATCACACTTAATCAAGAGTCAAAGCTCTGATACCACTTGTTAGGACCTGGGTATTTGACCGAAAATACA
>JACCIX010000114.1:0-142527 GCA_025506515.1 Flaveria trinervia | reverse complement strand
CAATATCAGTCATTAATCATATCAAACAAGATCTATTACATCACATATCACGATCTAGGGACATACATGTATCAACATACATATAATGCCTTTGTAGCAGGTTTTGAGGCATATTTGGGAGGAAGACTGACTTCTGCACATCTAATCCAAGAAGATCTGGAGGAAATGGATCCAGATGATGTAGAAGAGATGGATTTACAATGGCAAATGGCTATAATTGCCATGAGAGCTAAAAAGTTTTTCAGAAAGGCAAAAAACTCATCCTGAATGAAAATACTAAGCTCGGATACGACCAATCCAAAGTCAAATGCTTCAATTGTGGAATGGCCGGGCATTCTCTAGAGAATGTAATGCTCCAAGAAGAAACAACAATACTCCACGACATTCTCAGAGTCAGTCATCATATCAACCGTCTTCAAGCATTCCCTCCCTCAATCATCAGCAACAATATCATCCTCACAATAGCAATCTTCTCAAGCTCACCTCAACTGGCCAATCAAGCTTGGGAGCAACCAACCTTCATCAAATGCACTTGTGATCAGACAAGACGGAGTGTGTGACTGGAGCATGTCTGCTGAGGAAGTCAACCCCCAATTCCAGAACCATGCACTGATGGCACACATTAATGATGGACCATCCCCCTGCCATCTGTGGTAAAATCCAATCTTTGTTCTAATAAGTGCATAAATGAACTTCAAGGTTATAGAGAGCATAACCACAAATTGGCTGAGAAAATAAAAGAGGAGAAAGTAAAGTCAGAGATGATGAAGAGAGAAAAAAAAGTTTTGAAACTAAAATTAAATCTCTCATCTCTGACATAGAAAAACTTCATGGTGAGAAGTATCTCTTGCGCGGAGAATGAGCTATTATATGAAAAATTAGCTCAATCTAAAGCTGACCAAGCCCTACTGAAATGAAACTTGAAAAGTTTCAACAATCTTCAGTAAAGCTGCAACAGATGCTGGATTCTCAAAAGGATCCAAAGGACATGTCAGGGATTGGGTATAATTCATGTCCTCCACCATACAATGACAACTATACTGTCATGCCTGAATCTGTCACACTCAAAAATCAAACTGAATAACACTATTAAAACCCACAGATAGTAAAACAAATCACAAATCCTCAAAATGAACCAAGTGTTTACATTGAAACTAGTGAGGATAAAATCAAGTTAGGTCACCCAATAAAAATAAAAGAGTGTTTAGACAAGACAGTAAGTGTTGTCAAACCAGTCAGCCCCATTAAAGAAGGTTCCATTCATAAAATTCATACCTGCTATAGCTAATGGGAAAAAGAAGTTTGTGCAAAAGATTAAACCCTCTGCTGAAAGCAGTTCTGATAATGAGATCATACTCATCAAAATTCAAGCATATCAGATGAAGGTTCATTAAAAGGAAATAACAAAAATCTCTGAGTTCAAAACCACACGGTCAACCTGATCCTCAAACATCAAAATAAAGAAATGGAGTACGATTTGACATATGCAATAAAGATCATGTTGAACAGTTGAGAAAGAGTTACAGAAAAGGATGAGGAAACGAAACACACCTCAAAAGACAATCAAATTCAGTGCAGTAAAGCAAACTGCACAAAAGGCTGAATTTGATTCTTCTTCCAGCAAAAAGAATGATACTAAGTTGAAAAAGGGGAAATCAACTGAGTCAAGACCAGTAAAATCTGAGAAAATTAACAAGCATATGTATTGTGACATATGTGATATGTTTAACCACAAAACAGAGAGAGTGCTTTTTCAATCAATATTGCTCCATCTGTGACATGAAAAATCATTCAACAAAACATGTTATTTCAACAAATATTGTTCAGTCTGTGACTTAAACAATCACAATACAAATGACTGTTATTACAGCAATCGAGAGTGAGAATTCCTCAAAAAAAGCCTATCTCACAACATCATATGACAAAACAACTGTTAAGAGTCACATTTATAATAACAAATCAAGGATTATAAACCACAAAGGATGAAAATATGAAAGACTTAGGTAAAAATCAAGAAACAAATATAAAAACGATTTCATAATTGTTTTGATTTTTCAAATGAGGTGATGAAATAGCTCATTCATATTCTCATAGAAAATCTCAAAGACCACCTCTAATTAGGTCACAGTTAGAGGAAAACTCAAGAGGTCACCATTATGCATAGAAACGGGATACCCAAGACCGTGGTGGCTTGGGTTCCATATTCTAACTAGTTCTTTTGTGCTTGCAGGGTCATCCTATAGGTCTAATAGCCTATGGTATGTGGACAGTGGATGCTCCCGACACATGACTGGAGACGTTCCCTCCTTCATGATTTCAAGCAAATTAAAGGAACACTGTGGCATTTGGAGGAGATTCACAAGGTGGTAGGATTACAGGAGAAGGATCTGTGACAAATGGGATGCTCAGCTTTGATAAAGTGAATTATTGTGAACAGCTCAATTTCAATCTTCTAAGTGTGTCTCAGATGTGCGACAAGAGATATTCGACTCACTTTACCGACACCCACTGTTATATTCTAAAGTCAGGATTTCATATCCCTGAAGAATGGGTTGTATTAAAGACTCCGAGAAAGAATAATACTTATGTCTAAACCTTAATTCTACTGCACTAACAAAGAAACATGTCTCTTGTCAAAAGCATCATTTGATGAATCACAGCTTTGGCACCGACGTTTGGGGCACCAATTTCAAAAACATGAACAGATTAGTAAAAGGAAACCATGTCATGGATTGCCCCAAAAGAATTTCATTTTATTGATCACTGTTCAGCATGCCTCAAAGGAAAACAACACAAATCTTCACATAACTAAAACTTGTGAACTCAAACAATACTCCATTGAAACTACTTCATATGGATCTCTTGGCCCAACACATGTCATGAGTATGGGAAAGAAACAGTATTGTTTGGTTATCATTGATGACTTTTCACGATTCACATGGGTTTTCTTCCTACTTCATAAAAATGAAGCAACCTCAATAATCAAAGAGTTTATCACTAAAATTGAGAACCAACTTGACTATAAGGTCAAAAGCATAAGAAGTGATAATGGGACAGAATTTAAAAATGAAGACATGAGCTCATTTTGCACAATAAAGGCATAGCTCATCAATTTAGTGCGGCTAGAACTCCTCAACAAAATGGGGTAGCTGAAAGGAGAAATAGAACACTAATTGAAGCAGCAAGAACTATGCTAGCTGATGCTAAATTGCCAATAACCTTTTGGGCAGAGGCAGTTAAGACATCATGCTTTGTACAAAATCGAACTATGATTGTCAAAGAAAGAAACATGACTCCATATGAATTGCTGTTTCAAAGAAAACCATTTATTGGATTTCTTAAGTCATTTGGTAGTCCAGTCTCAATATTAAATACCCGTGACCATTTGGGAAAATTTTCAGCTAAGTCTGATGAAGGATTCTTTGTAGGTTATTCTTCTGTGTCAAAGGCATACAGAGTGTTTAATCCTCGATTAAACATTGTTGATGAATCAACTAATGTTCAATTTAAGGAACATTCATTTCCCAAATCTACAAATGGTCCGATTGGTTATTTGATATTGACTCTTTTACAAAATCTTTTGATCAATTTTATTTGTCTGATGCCAGGTAACCTACTTTCAGCTAGTTCATCTTCAAGCATAGAAAGGAGAATTGACTTTCCATTAATTCCTCCTACTCACACTGAAGAACCAAATGAAGATGTACCTCTGCAAGCTGACCCCATCAGACAATCAACCACAAATCAAATCATTTCAAATGCAGGAGGACCCAGCTTGTTACCATCTAATTCAGAAGATCAATCTATTAGCAATTAGAAATGAAAAACAAGCGTTGCCTTCAGCTGAAGTGGAAAGAAGATCAAATGATAGATACAATGAAAGTGTTGCTAATGCTGAAGCAGACACTGAGACAGGGTCTGACAACCTTCATAATTCTCCACACAGTTCAAAGTGATGATGCCTTGACCATAATGAACTGAATGTCTCCAATCTTGATGTAACAATACTGGTGACTCAATTCCACCCACCAGAATACACAAGAATCATCCAGTTGAAACCATTATTGGTGATCTTCATGAAAGAGTGACAAGAAGTAAGTCAAGCACTGCAAACATCTGTTTGTTCTCATGCTTTCTTTGTCAAACAGTACCCAAAAACATCAAAGAGGCACTTAAAGACAACAGCTGGATTGAAGCATGCAGGAAGAGTTGCTACAATTCAAGAAACAAGAAGTATGGCAACTGGTAGATCTTCCTGAAGGACAAATCCTATTCGTACCAGATGGCTATACAGAAATAAAATGATGACAGGGGAATCGCCATTAGAAATAAAGCAAGATTGGTAGCTCAGGGGTACACTCAAGAAGAAGGAATAGATTATGATGAAGTATTTGCCCCTGTAGCTCGGCTAGAAGCCATTAGAATCTTTCTAGCATATTCTGCATCATGAAGTTACTGTTTACCAAATGGATGTGAAATGTGCATTTCTGTATGGAAAGATTACTGAAGAGGTCTATGTGAGTCAACCACCTGGATTTGAAGATCCTAATTTTCCTCATAGGTTTACAAGCTTGACAAAGCTCTGTATGGTCTTCATCAAGCTCCCAGGAAGTGGTACGAGACTCTATCATCATTTCTACTTAACAACGGATATGAAAGCGTAGAATTGATCAGACTCTCTCCATAAAGAGAAAAGGAAAACACATGTTGCTAGTACAGATATATGTGGACGACATCATATTTGGCTCTACAAACAGGCAACCTGTAAAGAATTTGAAGATCTCATGCATTCAAAAATTCAGATGAGTGCTATGGGAGAACTCACTTTCTTTTTAGGGGTGCAAGTTCTACAAACAGCAGATGGAATTTTATCAATCAATCAAAATACGTAGAAACAATGCTGAAGAAATTCCACCTTGCTGATTGTCAGTCTATCAGAACTCCTGTAGATCCTAAAGTGAAGATAGGTCCCGATCCAGATGGAAAATCAGTAGATCAGACACTCTATCGATCCATGATAGGCTCACTCATGTATCTTACAGCTAGTAGACCGGACATTATGTTTGGAGTTTGTGTGTGTGCCAGATATCAAGCTGATCCTAAGGAATCACATGTCAATGCTGTCAAACGAATATTAAGATATCTGAAGGGCAAACCAGCTCTTGGATTATGGTATCCAAAGGAAGGAGACTTCAATTCTATTCCTACACAGACAGTGACTACGGTGGATGCAACTTCAACAGAAAATCCACGTCTGGCTGTTGTCAATTTCTTGGTCCCAGATTGGTCTCATGGCAATGCAAGAAGCAAACAAATGTATCTGTGTCAACAGCAGAAGCTGAGTATATCGCAGCATCTGCTTGTTGCTCTCAAGTACTCTGGATTCAAAACCAGATGCTTGATTATGGTTATAACTTCTTGCATACCCCAATTTATATTGACAATACTGCAGCTGTCTTTATTACAAATAATCCAGTTCAGCACTCAAAAATGAAACATATTGAAATTAGATATCACTTTTTAAGAGACTGTGTTGAAAAAGGGTTTAATCAAATTGATTCAAGTACCAACTGAAAATCAATTGGCTGATTTGTTTACTAAGGCATTTGAACCGAGTAGATTCGAATTCTTAGTTCAATCAATTGGTATGATTAACCTTGAATAAAATCCATCAAAACATCAAAAACAATGTAAAAATTATTCAAAAAATAAAAAAAAAATCCCAAAAAGAAGAAATTTTTGATGAAGAAAAGATTGGGAAATGATATAATTACAGTCATTATATCATTCATGTGCTTTATTTCCAAATTTGACAGACTGTCATGACTTACCTGATATGTAGGTAGGCTCAACTTGGAAGAGAAGATACATGCAGTGATAAACTAAAGATATATTCAATGGTGAAACACTCATCACAGAGTATTGGTATGTATCAATTTATTCAAGTGAATGTAGTGTACTAACAAACACACACCAGGGAATGATCTTTATGAATCTCTTTCACCAACATCAGATTCATCTTTGTTTTGCTGAGCAAAGACCTAATGAATCATGCACAAAGTGCAGATGTAATGATCAAAAGATTCCCAATGAGGAACACATCCAATTGGATGAATCAACAAAAGCAATACATTCCAAAGGAATGAACAAAAGAATCCGTTTACGGATCACCTTCCAAAGTGAAGTGAAAAAATCCCAATGTGGATCATCATGATAAGGATCAAAGTAAAAGAATCCCAATGTGGATCAGTGAAAATAAGATCTCATAACTTAAGTAACCTGGTCATGTAAGTTGTGAAAATTTCTACCATACAATTCATAAGGATGGTTGATCATTCCATGCAAGGTGTGTGAGGTACATATTGAATATCTATAAATCAAAACATGATAAATGTCACTAGCATCAAAATATCACCCGGTATGAGTTTAAGAGGACAATCATACCTTCAATCAATATATGTCATAAACATGTCAATCTTATCACAAAATATGCACTTGTGTAATGCAAGACTGATATGATCCCAACAAAAAGATATACTTCTCTTCATCAATTATACGTACATTCAAAAAGTTTTTTAATACTTAAAGTTTTCATCCACAAATGGATCAAAACTTTAGGGGGAGTACTTTAAAGTTTTTGATCAAGTATAATATATTTACAATTCTTAAATTACTTTCCTAAAATCAAAACAAAGAGAAAAAATGTTTGTGTCAATGCAGAAGTTATACCATAGTATCTCAGCTTATGCAGATGCAGATTCTTGGAAACCCCTCAAGCCCAAGATCAGTCAACAATGGGAAACTTGTATCACTCCTGATATACAAGTCAATCCAAGCAAGAATTGACAACTTCAATAGTCAACCATGTCACAAGACATACTTCATAAGCCATATCTTCAAACAAGTTCATCAAAATCAAGATTCATTAAATTTTGATTAAACTCAAAAGTTAATGCAGGTAAGTGCATTGGTTAATGAGGGTGAAGGTAACCCAGACACATAACCAATGCAAGTAACAACTTATTTCAAAGTTAAACCTAATGCGGACAATGATTTTACTCTACCGCATTGGTGTGCATCAAGAATTCAGAAAATTTGAAGTGTTTAAACCTATGCGGAACTAAAGTATTCTACCGCATTTGTTAATGCGGATGAAAATTTTTTAAGGTTTAGCCGCATTTGTTAATGCGGATAAGTTTACTCTCCCGCATTTGTTTAACTCTTCCGCATTTGATACAGTGTACAAATGCGGATGTACAAATACAAGTGTTTCACTTCCGCATTTGCTACAGTGTACAATGCTGATTACTTTCAAAGTTTCGCATTTGCTACAGTACACAAATGCGAATGCTCTCATCAAGTTTTGTTCTACCGCATTTGCTACAGTACACAAATGCGGATGAAAGGATGAATGCGAACAGTCGGTCAAAAATGTGTTCTACCGCATTTGCTACAGTACACAAATGCGGATGTCTAAAATTATCAACATTTACACTTCCGCATTGCTACAGTAGTGACCGCATTTGAAATCAAACTTGTAAAAATTTAATCTATTGTGATCTATTTAACTAGTTTAAAGAAAACCAACAGAGTCATTTAATACTTTTCAAATTTGAGCGACTTCATAGTGAGAGAGCGCCACCAAATACTTTCATCATCATCTTCACCTTTTAAACCTAGTTTCCCAATCGATTCAACAAAACCGTGGGCATTATTCTTAACCAAAAGGATTCTGAGAAAAGGTGAATAATCACAAATGTCGAACATTCATTTGTACGATGATGTTAGTGACCTAGGTTAAGGAATGTTCACACTAAATCAGAAAAAATATTCATTAACATGGAAGGATTTCGACTCATTCTTAAGTGTATCTTCAAGCTTCAAACATGTATTCATGCTAAAGTGCTCTTTTGAACCGTTGAGACTAAAATCAGAACAATTATGAAATCAAAAACTATGAATCTGATTATCCTATGTTAAAGATCAAGTAATGTTGGTGCTCATATTTACAAGTAACAAAACAACATAATCATGAATCACAAACTTCGAATAGGTCAAAATCAAGTGTACTGATTTATATGATTTTAATTTTGACCTATGAAAGTCAAAATGTGATGAACATTGGTTAATTAATAAAGTGATTCTAATGCATATGTCTTGAATGATGATTAAAATGGCAAATCTCTCATGGAGCAAGCTCCATAATGTCAGTTGTTTTCTCAACCCTGATGTACCAGAAGCAGAAGAATTGAGATACATGATCAGATTCATTTCTACTACAAGGGTAGCTTATGCATGACAGTAAGACCCCACATATTTGAAAGCTGCATCAGAAACTTTTGGGAGTCAGCTAAAGTTGTTGATGATGGAATGAGATCACTAACGGGAGAATTGACAGTGAGCATACACTAATTGTTACTGAAGAAAGTGTTAGAAGATGCTTGAGGTTTGGTGATGATGCTCAAGCACCATTGGATCTTGAAAAAGATACCATAACCTCTTTCTTTGCAGAAATTGGTTATGAAGGTGGATTTGAAGCTAAAAACAGATCTCAGGGTTTGGTAGATTTACAATGGAGATTTCTGATTCATTTGTATCAGCACTGTTTGTCCAAAAGGAAAACAGGATGGAATGATATTCCCATCACAACATGATCAGCAATATGTGCTCTCTGCACCAACCAACCCTTCAACATGTCTGCCTATGTCTTCAATGGCATGACATCCAATGTCCAAGAAGGAAGGAGATATAAATTTCTGATGTACCCAAGATTCCTCCAATGCCTAATCTATGAAGCATTCCCAAATGTGGTCATTCAAGGACCAGTACTTGATATTAAGAAAGGGATCCTAGGAACTTCTATAGTGGAGCTCATTCACCACTTCTTCCTTGGATGATTCAACAGATTGAACTAGAATAGCCTATTGCTTCACCATCTCCACAACACTCACCTCAACCATCTCCACAACACTCACCTCAACCATCTCCACAACACTCACTCAACCATCTCCACAACACTCACCTCAACCATCTCACAAGACTCACCTCAACCATCTCCACAACACTCACCTCACATCTCACAAAACTCACCTCAACCATCTCCACAACACCCACCTCCATCACACAACCTACCTCAGCCTTCACCTCAAATATAAACCCCAATCACCAGTACATATATCTGAACCAATCACCTCACCTTTCTTATCTCCAATCAACCACCTCATACATCTCCCATTCAATCATCACCACCAAACACAGAACCTGGAAACCTTGATGACTCCACTGGTTCTTCAAGAAAATCCAAATCATCTTCAGATGAGGAGGATCATCATCAGAAAAGAAAAACACTTCTGAAGCTACTCCTTCAGAAAGCTGTACTGAATCAAATGTCTTAAAACCTGATGAAAAAGATGAGATGATTTCTCAACTGTTGAAAAGAATTGAAGAACTGGAGAAAATACTCAACAGAAGAGCAAGCATAATTCAAGACAGATTGATGGAGTTAGATGAAAAAGATGCAGAATTGAAAGCCTAAAAGAAAAGTATAAGACTGAAAAGAAGAAGAAGGATGGTGAGATTGAGAATTTAAAGGCTGCTCTTCAACTGTCCAAGGATGAAATAAGTGGTCATGTTGACACTTTAACCATCCAGACTGTAGCCATGGCTGAACAAGAAGAAATTATAGAGGAGCAGAATGAAACAATCAACAATCTACAATCTCATAATAAGCTCTCATTCAAAGAATAGTTGAACTTGAATTAATCCTTGAACTAAGGAGAGAGTCTGAGAGAGTGAATGAGCAAACTTGTATTGCTGATCAAGAAGAAGAAAACATGGGATCCAGACAAGAAGGATCCAACATGGAGTTAGTGATTTACTCAGGTGAAGCAGAAGCTCCCAGTACTAAAGAAGAGGCTGAATTCAATGACATGATCAAGGCACTTGACATATTTTCATCAAAAGACTTTATTATTGATGACAAAATCTGGGACTTCATAAATGATCAAACAAGCTCATCTGAGACTATAGTTGAAATTCCTCAATATCCTGTCCGTTAGAGAAGGAATTGAGTTTACAAATTGTACCTGCTGTATCACTGTCTCATGATCAGAAAGAATTAATCAAAAAAATCTGTGAGGATCAAATAATAATAAATGAAAAGGATGAAACAATCAAAGAGGCTGAAAGAGTGCCTGATAAACTAAAATTCCAGAAACCTCTTCTTCTACTCCAATTCAAACCTACACCCGAAAAGAAAGTATCTTGCTGAAAAGGCTAAGGGTAAAAGACCTATGGTGGAAGAAGAACCAATCAAAAGACTAAAAAGGATGATCCCCGCAGTCTTGCAGCCATTGCTAATTTCTTGAAGAGCATGAAAAGGCTGAAGCTCAACTGAAAAATGACTGATTATATTGATCTGGAAGAGGGAGAAATTGAAGAAGAATATACTCATGAGGATCAATTGTCAAAGATAGCCCTGTCAAAGAAAAATCAAATATGCATGATATGATTGAGAAAGCCAAAACTGATGATTTGATGTCAAAAGCTTTATTTCTTATTGACCATGGCTATGATCTTGATGAGGTATTCAAGCTAACTTATGAGGGTATGATAGCGAAGAAGAAAAAGTAAACAAGCTGCTTGACCCTATGGTTGAAGTAGAGTATGAGAAATCCTTGTCCCCCAAACCTTCAAAGACGAAGTCTGTCCTGAAATCCAAACCTGCTGAAACTTCACAGACTACCCTTCATGATCCATATAGCAAGTCTGATAAGAGATGAAAGAATATTTGTCTTCCCAAGGATTTACAAGGAGAAAACTTGCTAATATGAATACAAACCCTCTCAGGGATGCTATACTTAGAGTAATCAATGAGAAGAAGGAAAGAATGAAAAAGATGGAGGAGTTTGTCAGTCAAGACCCAGAATAAGAGTATGTGCTCAAGACATGCAACTCACTCAAAAAGATCAAGACTATCTGGCACCTATTCTGCATAAATACCCTGAATGGTTTGCTGAACCATCTCAAGTTACTTTACAAGAAGGGTTAACCACATCAGAGCTAATAAGAGGTGTCTCCACTCCAAAAGGCAAAGTTATCAGAAAATAATCACCTGGAAGTATGATAGTTCATGGAACATGTTTATGGTGAAAAGGATCTCAGGGCTTGTTCAATTTTTCACTGAATACTCAGCCCTAGTAAGTGCCCTGGAGATCCATGACTTAAAAGAACTAGCTCAATTGGAATTGATTAATCATACAGCTATGTTCAGAGGTTATGAGTTTGAAGATATTTTGAGAATGTTCAAAAGAACCAACAACTTCAATTCACTAAAAACCATTTGCATGAGAAAAGACAGATCTTTTGTAAACCCTCTTGACAAGAAGGAAAAGAAATCAGCAGAAGAGGTGATCTTTCCTGAACTTAAAGTAAAACCCACAGAATCACTAAAAAGAAAAAGTATTGCTGGTACACATTCCTCACTGCCTATATCCAATGTGTATTATGATGAGAAATATTATGAATTAGTGATTGAAAGAAAATGGGGAGGAAAAGAAGGATCTGAAATAAGATTGTTTAGTGGATATGAGGTAAGATTGCTAGATGAATCATATATCCACTACATCTATACAAGGCACTTAGAGAAATAAGAAACAGACTTGGGAAACTGACATGTACTTCTTCCTCAAATGCATCAAACTTCTGAAGTTGGCTTGTGACAGAATCAACAAAAAGAAGGAGATAAGGAAAAAGAAAAGGACTCCATTGCAGTTTGGCAACATTGTTAAACTAGAAGTTGATGTGGATGGTGCTCTCCTTATTCATAGAAATGGATTGTCTACTGTATCAATTTGGGAGCCATCTCACTAAGGAAGATGCCAATCAATGCCATTCATGATATGAGTCAAATGAAGATACATGTGCTAAACAGGGAAAGATTGACTGATGCTAAAGAGTTCTCAAACATGATCAAAGCAATCTTGGACCCTTCATTCACTGATCCTTCATCAACAGCACTAGAACCAGCAGAATCTTCACAACCCAATCCACCCTCTGATCCTTGAAGTACATAGGCTGTATAATCCTTAGGGGAGTATTGTTGGACCCTGAAAGGATCATACATGCCAATTCCAGTGGTGGATGGTTGCTCTGCTGGAATCCCTCATGTCCAAGAACAAATGCGGATCAAACAAGTATCTGCTGAATAAGAAGAAAAATACAAGTGTTGGTCATCCGCATTTGTCAATGCGGATGACAAGTTAACAAATGCGGATATACATTTGTTCATTCGCATTGACCAATGCGGATTACCAAAGAAATGCGGACAAGTGTTTTGTTCATCCGCATTTACCAATGCGGATGACCAAACTTCAATGCGGTTGAAGAAATGCTGATGAAGTCAACTCATCCGCATTTGTCAATGCGGATGATCAACAGCCAATGCTGATGAAGACTTAAACTAGGTTTAGTAAGGGTAGTTTAGTCTTTTGTAATGGCAACGTGTCTGCCTATAAATAGAATAGTATACCTCATACATGGGGTAACTTTTGTCTGTAATTTGATTTGATTCTTGGTTCCTAGAATGTTTGTTTGCATTGAATGTTCTTGTAATCAATCAATAAAAGTATTCAATATATACAAACATAATTATGAGTATCATGTGTATTCAATGTTCATTGATTGTCTGATTCTGCCTCTCAATCTTTGACTCAATCACTATATTCGGTCCTTATTGATTCACATCAACTGACATTACTTTCTCAAATCTATCCAGTCAGAATGTCGTGGTGGAACATTCTTATATAGGAGATGTGACGTCTGCTGATGTCACTTGATAGTGACATCTAACAGAATATTCAAACTACTGAGAGTTAACACAACTATCGAAGATGTCAAAACAGTGACATATTCTTACAAAAATACTAAGTGTTAACTATCACTACAACTACTGAAAAGAAACTACTGAAACTACAACGACTGAAGAACATGCTCTTCAGTCATTTTACAAATACTGAAACAAAGAAAAACTACTGAAAGGAAACCATCATAACAACTGAAGAATGCTTCTTCAGCTGTGTCAAACAAAAATATTGAAACCATTTAGAAAATGGGTTTTCTAAAACATTGCATTTGAAATAAGACAAATTATATGGATAATTGTTCATGAGAAATTATTTGTAACATTATTTAAGTAAGTTAATAATAATAAATAATAGTGTGTTAAGGTTATAAAATTAAAAATAAAAGTTGTTTTAATTTTATAAATGTTATGGTTAAAAGAGTGCAAGTTTCTAAAAATAAAAATGGGAGGGAAACCATTTTAAAATGACCATTTCGGCCGCCCCCTTTGGTTATGGGGAATCTCTTGTCTTGGTTTTATACAAGGACTTAATGTTGCTTGAGCTTTCCCTTATGACACTCTCCCTCACACATGCAAAAGACACTCTCCTCCTTCTTCTCTTAGCTGAAAATTCGTTTTGTTGGCTGAAAATCGATTTTTGTCTTGGCTGATTTCAGGTTAGCAAGAAGGACTAGAGTTTTGGTTTGCAACAAGCTTGAGGAATTCTCTTTTGGAGGCTAGACATTCAAGAAGCATCATCATCTTCATCTCATCCATATCATATCTCTTGTCCTTTAAAGGTAGTTTCAAGAACACCCTATGGTTGTTCTTTTTCATTTTTGATTGCGTTTCATTTCAAATACATATGATCCTTGTTTAAGGGTTTTGTTTTGGGTTAAAATGGTTCATATTTTCAGATAGTTTAACACCTTCTAACCACTTATATCCGCTGCATTTTTTAAGTTTATTTGGTTAAAGTAGCTTTGATAAACATGTAACAAAACCAAACAATGGCATCAGAGCCGGTTATGTGGAATACTTGCATCAAAAGTTCTTGAAAATTTAGTTTTCATGAACTTTTCAAACCATTTGGGGCCGTTTTGTTATGGATGAATGAATCCCTTATGTTTCAAGATTTTATCTTACATGCTTAAGTATAAACCTGAAAGATTAACATCAAATGGTTGGTTAATTTTGTTTGGACAAAACCCTGAAGTTTTGGTTAATGTTTGCCAAATCTTTAAGGTTAAACAAGGGGTTCATGGTTGTTCTTGAATGTGGTATATGATACATATTTTAGTAATAACATAGCCTTGACCTTATGTGTTTTGGATTGGTTGGTTGTGATTTTGTCATGTTGGTTTTGTTCTTGAAAGGGTTGTAATATTTGTGTTTGTATTATGGGTTGTAATTTATTTATTCATTAGTTATGTAATAAACAGATTAGGTGCATTTCTTTTAATAGAAAAATTGTGTTAGGATATGATTTTGTAAAAAAAGATGCACAAGATGAAGACCCAAAGAAGGACACAAAAGACATGGACACTTGAAGCATTTGGATATGGATTCAAGTGGGAGTTCATGGACACATATGATGTGTTATTTTTAACCCTTAGGAAAGACCTAATAACAACACTTGTGATGGAAAACAACTATAGTCAACTTAGTGGCTATGGTTATGCACTTATGTTGTATGATTATGCTTGCTTGGTGTTGGTTGTATGGTTGTTGTTTGATATTTGGATATGCATAACAAACTTATTAACAAACATAAAAAGCTGAAATTGTTGGTTCTTTATCATTAAGTGATTAATAAAAGGTTACTAAAAGGATTAATGATTTTGATAAAAAGGGTTTTATTAAAAAGTGAATCATAGGGTACCTTGTATTTGAAAGCATGCAAATATAAGGTACATAATGGTTTTAAACTAGAATTATGAAAACTTAAAATTTCTTTTATAAATAAGTTAACACTGTCCTTTTGCACAAGACTTGAGTCACTTGGAAACTCCTAATGGGATAGGTCACCTAACCATTTTGAGGGAACTTGTGATTTAGTCTATGGTGACTAAAGTAATAAAAGCTGTAAGGGAAGGGAGAAGAAAGGAGAGGAACAGGTCCTCGGTTGAACGCGAGCGATCGGAGTCTGAAACGGTTCTCTCCGATGATGAAGAGGAGGAAGAAGAAGAGCCTGCGCCAGAGGCGACACGAGGCTGTAACGACGGTGCATTTGAAAGATGTAAGCCTTGTAGTTTTGATGGTAATGGCACTGCTGCTGCTGCTAACCGATAGGTGAAGGAAATGGAAGCTATTCTAAATATCAACGAGTGCCGAGAAGAGCAGAATGTGAAATTTGCTGCCGACTCGTTTGTGGACTCGGCTCTGTGTGGTGGGACAATATAGTCCAAGGAGAGGGTAGTCGGGCAATTGGGAGAATGAGGTGGTCTGAGTTGAAAAAGTTGGTGATTGAGGAGTTTTGTCTTTATAGGGAAATTGATAAGGTGGAAAAGGAATTTGTGCAGCTGGAGGCGGGAACAACGACACATCAACAATACACCACTAAATTCAATGAGATGGCACGTCTGGTGTCGGACCAAGTGATGCCTTTGTCACGAAAGATTAAGAGGTACATTCAGGGTTTGCCCACAGATATCCGTAGGCACATGCTCACTGCCCGACCGAGCACGTTTAGGTCGACGATTAATTTGGTAGGGAGATTGTATGATGAAAGAACTGTGGTGGTGACTGAAGGCAGGAAGAAAGGTGGTGGTGATCGGAATTGGACTGGAAAAAGGTTTGGTTGGGGTGGTGCCCCGACGAATAACAAGAAGGCACACGTAGATGATCGCCGTGTGGTCACATCCGGTGCGGGTGTGAAGAGATGCAGCAAATCTGGGATGGAGCACATTGGTGAGTGTAGGTGGGGATCGAATGTGTTCTTTAAGTCTGGGAAGCCTAGTCATATGGCGAGGGAATGCAAAGAAGGGAGATGTTTCAACTATGGGCGGAGGGCCACATGAGTAGGACTGCAAGAAGCTGAGGGCTGAAGTTTCGTGAGTGAAGAAGGCTAGAGGAGAAGGACAGAGGCCGAGCGCCAGAGTGTTTACGATGATGTAGGAGGAGGATAGGATGGACCCTGATGTTGTGTCAGGTATATTTCTAGTAAACCAAACTTTAACCTCTGTGTTATTCGATTCTGTTGCTAGTAAATTTTTTATTTCATCTGCTTTCTATGCTAAACTGCCTGTTACTAGCAGGAGTGTTGATGCGGCCTTTGATGTAGTAACTGCCATAGGTAAGTCTACCAGGATTACTGAGATGGTAGAAGGTTGTGACGTGGAACTAGAAGGTCATAATTTTTTGGTTAGACCATTCGTGATGACCTTAGGTGGTTTCGATGTGGTTCTTGGGATGTATTGGTTAGAGGACTATGAGACGAGAATTGTCTGTGGCAAGAAGATGATTCATTTAACAGCGCCTGACGGGAGTATGGTGACGGTTTTTGGTGACCGTGTCACGGCGATCCCGAAAGTAATCTCAATGGCGCTGGGAAAATGCATGAGACGTGGATGTAGAGCCTACTTGACCTACGTGAAGGATGTGGAAACAACAACACCACAACTCCCTGATGTACCGGTTGTGTGTGACTTTCTAGATGTGTTCATGGAAGACTTACCAGGAGTGCCACCTGACCGAGAGATCGAGTTTTAGATTGATTTGATACCAGGTGCCCAACCTATTGCCAAGGCACCGTATTGCTTGGCTCCGACTGAGATGAATGAGCTGATGGAGCAATTGCAAGAACTACTCGATAAGGGGTATATTAGGCTGAGTATCTCTCCTTGGGGTTCTCTGCTCTTATTAGTGAAGAAGAAAAACCGTAACATGAGGATGTTTATCCACTACCGTTAGATGGATAAGTTGACAATAAACAACCCATACTCGTTACCGAGAACTGATGACCTGTTTGATCAGCTTCAAGGTGCGAGTTTGTTCTCAAGGATAGATCTTCAATTTGGTTATCATAAGATGAAGGTTAAGGAGCAAGGCATTCGTAAAACAGCTTTTCGCACGCGTTATGGTCACTACAAGTTTCTCGTTATGTCATTTGGTTTAACCAATGTGCCAACTGCTTTTATGGACTTGATGAATCGAGTGTGTGAGCCGATGTTTGATAAATCAGTGATTGTGTTTATCGATGATATCTTGATGTATTCCAAGAGTGAAGAGGAGCATGCCGGTCATCATGGAGAAGTGTTGGAGACGTTGACGAGCGAGAAGCTATTGCTAAATTCTCCAAGTACGCATTCTCATTGCACGAGGTTCAATTCTTAGGTCATGTGGTGAATCCTGAGGGGATTATGATATATCTGGCAATGGTCGAGGGAGTGATGCAATGGAAGTCTCCAAAGACGTCATCCGAGACTCGTAGTTTGTTAGGTTTGGCAGGCTAGTATAGAAGATTCCTTCAAGACTTCTTTAAGATCGCTTCTCCACTGACCAAGTTGACGTGGAAAGATGTAAAGTTCATATGGGGTCAAGCTCAAGAGAAGGTGTTTGAGGAGTTAAAGGTGAGGTTGACTCAAGCTCCTGTTTTTCATTACCCGATGGAAGTTAAGATCTGGTGATTTATTCTGATGCTTACTACTCGGGGTTGGGGTGTGTGTTAATGCAAAGGGGAAAAGTTACACCCATGCATCCCGATAGTTAAAGGTTCATGAGGTTAATTACCCTACTTATGATTTAGAGCTAGCAGTTGTGGTCTTTGCGTTAAAGATTTGGACACACTACCTATACGGTACAAGGTGCACCATATTCACCGACCACAAGAGCTTGAAGTACTTTTTCGAGCAGAAAGATTTGAACATGAGGCAGATGATGTGGTTGGAGCTCATAAATGATTACGATGGTGAGATCCATTACCATCCGGCAAAGCCAACATGGTGGCAGATGCCCTTAGCCGGAAAGACAGACCCGGGCCGAGTCGGGTTAAAGCTTCGTAGTTGATGATCACCTCTGATGTGACGAAACAAGTCAAAGAGTTTCAAGATGAGGCACTGAAAGAAGATCATCTTAACTCCGAAAGAAAGAGAAGTCTGGTTGTGGAATTGGGTGAAAACACACTCAGTATTAGAACTCAATTTGGACGAATGTGGATTTCTCGTTTTGGGGAACCCGATTTGGACGAATGTGGATTTCTCATTTTGGGGATCTACGCGCGACCATCATGGATGAAGCTCATAAGACTCAATACTCTATTCATCCTGGTGCTACAAATATGTACCAAGACATGAAGAAAGATTATTGGTGGCCGAGTATGAAGCGTAATGTGGTGGAATATGTGAGTAAATTCCTTACGTGTTTACAAGTGAAGGTCGGGCACCAAAAACCATATAGGAAGATCCAACCTTTTGATATACCGGAGTGGAAGTGGGAACATACCACCATGGACTGTATTACAAAGCTACCGCATACTGCGCGAGGGTATGATGCCATATGGGTGATAGTTGATCGTTTGACGAAGAGTGCTCACTTCCTACCGATTCACGAGACGTATTCATCCGAGAGGTTGGCGGATCTTTTCATCAAGGAGATCGTAACTCGTCATGGTGTGCCGGTGTCTATTGTGTCTGATCGTGACACCCGATTTACATCAAAATTTTGGAAGAAGTTCTATGATGCAATGGGGACGAGGTTACATATTATCACAGCTTATCATCCTCAGACAGAGGGTCAGTTAGAAGGAACATTCAGACGCTGGAGGACAAGCTTCGGTCATGTGTCATCGATTTTGAAGGAAGTTGGGATGACCACTTACTGTTAGCTGAGTTCTCATTTAACAACAGTTATCATGCCAGTATCGATATGCCCCGTGAGGAGATGCTATACAGTAGGAGATTTAGAACACCCGTTTGTTGGGGTTATATTGGTCAGAAGGAGTTAGGGAGCATCGAGGTGATCGAGGCTATAACTAAGAAGCTTGAAAAGATCAAAGCCTTCATGAAGGCAGCAAAAGATAGGCAAAAGTCGTATGCTGACAACGACATAGACGGATTGAGTTCTAGGTGGGTAATAGAGTTATGTTGAAAGTCTCACCTTGGAATGGTATCATCTGGTTCAGAAAGCGGGCAAGTTGAGGCCAAGGTACATTGGGCCTTTCCAAATCATTGCTCGAGTAGGAGAGGTAGCTTATAGACTAGAGTTACCAGATGACTTAAGTGGAATTCAACCGACCATTCCTTGAATTTCATTGGAGAAAATGTTTAGTAGATGAAGATATAACTATACCACCAGAGGATATTGAGGTAGATGAACAGCTCAATTACGTGGAGCAACCAGTGGCGATCATTGATCAAAACGATAAGAGGCTAAGGAATAAAGTGCTTCCTCTTGTGCATGTACAGTGGAAGCATAACAAGGGATCTGAGTCTGCGTTGGAGACTGAAGAAGAGATCACAGAGCATTACCCATAATTGTTTGAGGAATAACAGGTTTTAGGGACAAAACCTATATAATGGGGGTGGACTTGATACACACGGTTATTTTTAGAAGACTCAAACAAAGGAATTAAGTGAAAAAAAAAAGAAAAGCTATTTAACCATTAATTAAATGTTGTAACTGATTTGGGACTTGTTAAATGTTGTAACAAGGGATGAGAGGGGAGATCATGCTCGATCTTCCCCTTGCCAAGAGTCTTGAATCTTATGTTGTAACAAGCTTGTAATCTTTAGGTTTTATCAATGAAACCATTAATTATAGTTCGTATTATTATTTGACTTTTGGTTTGTGTTGTTGTTTATCCTTCCGTCAAGAACATGCTCAGATGTTTATCGATCCCGAAAAACTGACTTCACATTGGTATCAGATCCGGTTACTACTGGTATAATCGAACAATCATTCTAGCAACCCGAGCTCTTGATATCTAGATCAAAGTTCAAATCTTGACATTAAACCCACTTCGTTTTCTTTGTGTTTTTCTCAGATCTTGTTACGTGCGTTGCTTCTATGTTAAAATCGAATTCGAACCACGTTCCTATCACCCTGTTGAATCTCATGATCTCTACTTTGTTTTGGTTCATGTTGAATTCGTCAGATTAGGGTTTTGGGCAGCCCTGGCGGCTGCAGATCTGAAAATCTGCGTGCAGACCCGTTAATGCGACTGGGCCATGTGATTGGATGATTCATATGAATGAGCCATGTGAATGAACCTTCGTGCGACTGGACCAGTCGTATGTTCAGTCCTGCGACTAGACCAGTCATATGTTCAATCGCACGAATGAGACATCTGCATTGACTCATCCGCATTTGTTCCAGACAAAAAAAAAGTAGAGTCTGGAACAGCTTCTTGCACAGATTTGAAGATGAGCAAAGCATATTCACCCTAAGGTTCTTTTGTCAAATAAGTTCGATGTGTACCCCATTATTCGTCAGACTTCCAGAATAGGTGAATGTATTTGGAACATGAAAGAGAGAAGAGAAGATGTCAGCAGTCAGTGCTGATTTTGTTGAGTAGTCAGGAGCATCTGACTACTTATGGGCCAATCAAGTTATATTTATCCGCACAGAAAGCATTCTTCTTCTTAGGGGGAATCCTTGTATAGAGAAAGTGAAGACGCAATCAGAAAGTGATGATATGTACCGGTTTCCAATGATGAATCTTCGTGCATGTTGATTTGGTTGATATTGTCAGCTGTGGACTGGAACCTTCGACCTTTTTCCCAATACACCGTGTGAAGACACCAAAGAGAACGATGTCTATATATTGGGATATGCTGAATGTGAGGGGGAATTTCTGCAGGTGGTGATGTTAATCAGGTTAGCCTGTGTGAAGATTGAAGCAATGGAAAACTGTTCGTATCATTATTTGGAAAAATCAGTCATATGGGGAATCTCGCTGCTATGATGGTGTTCTGCAAAGTAAACGAAAGCTATTGTTCCTAAATTCATTTTCAGGGATGTGGTAGTAACCTGACGGATCGGGAAAGTTGTCTAATATGGTTTTCGTTTGATTCCATTGGAAACCAGAGCAAAGATTGACTAAAGATTGTAAGAGGTGTTATCTACTATTCGCAAGAAACGTACAAGGGGGAATTTGTTGGAGCATATATAGTCATATATAGTGTGTCCGTCGCTTGTCGAATAGTCTAGGCTTAATGTAATACACCTGATATGTTGTAAACACATGAAACTCGGTCATTCGCAGGAGCATATGCGAATGAGACTCAGTCGTACGACTGAGCCATGCTAATGGACTAGCCGTGCAACTAAGAGATGTGATTGGGACATTCGTAAGACTGAACCATAAGTTTGGTCCAGTCGTACGATTGAACCATACGCATGGTCCAGTCGTACGATTGAACCATACGCTTGGTCCAATCGCACGAATGGGCCCAGTCGCATCTAATATGGGCCGAGGCCTATAAATACCAGTTTCAATGTGTAGAAAGATTAAGGTTTTGGAGAGGAAGTGTGCCCGAAGCCTAGGGCTGCTGGATGAGAGGGGAGATCATGCTCGATCTTCCCCTTGCCAAGAGTCTTGATTCTTATGTTGTAACAAGCTTGTAATCGTTAGGTTTATCAATGAAACCATTCAATTATAGTTCGTATATTATTTGACATTTTGGTTTGTGATGTTGTTTATCCTTCCATCAAGAACATACTTGGATGTTTATCGATCCCGAAAAACCGACTTCAAAATTGGTATGAGAGCCTGTTACTGCTGGAATGATCCAACAATCATTCTAGCAACCCGAGCTCTTGATTTCTAGATCAAAGTTCAGATCTTGACATTAAACCCACTTTGTGTTTTGCTCAGATCTTATACGTGCGTTGCTTCTATGTTAAAATCGAATTCGAAACCACGTTCCTCTCACCTTGTTGAATCTGATGATGTCTACTTTGTTTTGGTTCATGTTGAATTCGTCAATTAGGGTTTTAGGCAGCCCTGGCGGCTGCAGACCTGAAAATCTACGTGCTGACCCATTAATGTGACTGGGCCATGCGATTGGATGATTCGTACGAATAAGCCATGCGAATGAACGATTCGTGCGACTGGACCAGTCGTATGTTCAGTCCTGTGACTGGACCAGTCGTATGTTCAATCGCACGAATGAGACATCCGCATTGACTCACCCGCATTTGTTCGAGACAAAAAAAAGTAGAGTCTGGAACAGCTTCTTGCGCATATTTGAAGATAAGCAAAGCATATTCACCCTAAGGTTCTTTTGTCAAATAAGTTCTATTCGTCGGACTTCCAGAATAGGTGAATGTATTTGGAACACGAAAGAGAGAAGAGAAGATGTTAGCAGTCAGTGCTGATTTTGTTGGGTAGCCAGGAGCATCTGACTACTTCTGGGCCAATCAAGTTATATTTATCCGAACAGAATGGATTCTTCTTCTTAGGGGGAATCCTTGTATAGAGAAAGTGACGACGCAATCAGAAAGTGATGATATGTACCGGTTTCCAATGATGAATCTTCGTGCATGTTGATTTGGTTGATATTGTCAGCTGTGGACTGGAACCTTCGACCTTTTTCCCAATACACCGTGTGAAGACACCAAAAGAGCACAATGTCTATATATTGGGATATGCTGAATGTGAGGGGGAATTCTGCAGGTGGTGATGTTAATCAGGTTAGCCTGTGTGAAGATTGAAGCAATGGAAAACTGTTCGTATCATTATCTGGAAAAATCAGTCATATGGGGAATCTTGCTGCTATGATGGTGTTCTGCAATGTAATGAAAGCTATTGTTCCTAAATTCATTTTCAGAGATGTGGTAGTAACCTAACGGATCGGGAACGTTGGCTAATATGGCTAATATGTAACATTGGACTTGTATTTATAGGCATTTATGTCATGTTAAGGAAACATTAAATCTCTTGGGATTCGTGATTAACTTGTTCACTTGAATCACTTGTATCATTTAAGTACAAGTGTTTGGTCTTCCGTAGTTATGTTGTCTTCCGCATTATGTTGTCTTCTGCAACTACTTTTTCTTCTGAAAGAGTCTTTACTTCAGTTCTTCCATGAGTGGTTGTTCATCAGTGAATTTTTCTGCACCAATGTTCATCCATAAAAGATCTTCAGATGGATGTCTTGTAAGAAATATATCTACAGAAGAATAAAAATGTTCATCGGCAGATGTTCTTACACTTAGTCAATTTAGAAATTAATCAAGTATAATATTTGTACCTGCAACCATACACATAAATCAACACACATACAGGTTAACCTATATATATAATGCATACTATTGGATCCTGAAAACATCATACATGCCAATTCAATTGGTGAGTTGATGGTTATTCTGCTGGAAACTCCCTATGTCAAAGAATTAATGCGGATGAAGAATCTGCCAAGAAGAACCAAGTATTGACTAACCGCATTTGTAAATGTGGAAGACATAGAACAAATGCTGACAAGTGTTTGTTCTTCCTCATTAACAAATGTGGATAGTCAAGAAGATATGTGGACAAGACTTGTTCATCTGCATTACAAATGTGCATGATCAACAACAATTGCGCATAAGTATTTGTTCATCCGCATTACCCAATGTGGATGACCAACTACTTATGCGGATGAACAAGTGAAGAAATGCACATCAAGAACAACTCATCCGTATTTGTGAATACGGATGAACAGAAGAAATGTGATGAAGACTTAGACTAGTTCTGATGTATAGGTCAGAGGTAGTTTAGTCATTTTGTAAAAAGGCATCTTGTCAGCCTATAAATATAATAGATACCCCGTACATGAAGCGACTATTTATAGACAATCAGAATATTTTGTATTACACTTTCTCAAGTTGTATTATTACTATTTTTGCTATAACCCTAGCATTTATTGTAATAAGTACCTTCATCAATATATACAAAGCATTTATGAGTATATTCTTGCATTAAATGTTTATTGATTATTTGTTTCCACCATTCAATCTTGACTTGATCACTATATTCGATCCTAGTGAGAATCTTAATCACACCACCCAGTCAATTGTTATCAGAGCTTGGCTCTCTGTTCTTTTTCAGATCTACCCAAGATTCGAATAGAAATTGATTGATCCGGTGATCGAGTTGCTAGTAGAGGTTCTATCAACTCTACATAGTATATAGTAGAATATACGGTTCAAACTGTTATTGCCCATACTTCCTCACCTTCAAAAACAAACCAATAGTTGTCACTCTTGAAGCTGTGAATAGTCAGTATAACATGAAGCTTCAACAGAGACTAAGAAACTTAACAAATCTGATTCTGAGAGCTTGTTTTGCATGATTTGGACAAGTTGGACAAAAAGAATATAAAAACTTATCTACTCTATATTAAACAAGTTATAACATACTTTGATAAAAATCCTGTGGATACTAAAGTGAAGATTGGACCTGATCTAGAAGGCAAATCAGTGGATCGGACTCACTATTGATCTATGATCGGTTCATTTATGTATCTAACAGCGAGTAGGCCAGAAATTATGTTTGGTGTTTGTGTGTGTGCCATATATCAAGCTGATCCTAAGGAATCTCATGTGAATGCTGTCAAGAGGATATTCAGCTATCTTAAGGGAAAACCTGGTCTTGGTTTACCAAGGCATTTGAACCTAGTAGGTTTGAATTCCTAGTTTAATCAACTGGCATGATTAACCTGAGTAAAACCAATCAAAGCATCAAAAAAACAATTCAAAAACACTAGAAAATCACAAAAAGAAATCAATTATGATGAAGAAAAGAATATAATGGAAAATAATATGTTACAGTCATTATATCATTCATTATGCTTAATTTCAAAATTTGAAATGTTAGGATGGTGTACTTGACGAATACTAACAGATTACGTGTATACCGAATCAAATAGTGTGGAATCCTATTTGATTGGCGATCCAATTAGTGTGAACGCACATAGAATCAATTAAAGATTGAGTCTAAATGTTAAGAACGATCAGCAATCGATCTACTGCAATCTTTGAAGTTGGAACAGGTACTAGAGGTCTCTAGATGGCTAGGGTATGTCTGGGTAGCAAAATATTCAAAGTGTCTTGTTTTTGAATTAGGTGGTATTTATAGGTTAAGGTTTCTCAATCGTGCGACAGGACCATTTGCATGGTTCAGTCATGCGATTGAGTCATGCGGTTGATCCATTCGCACGACTGAGTGTTCAGTCGTGCGACTTAGTCAATCTCATGTTTCAATCATGCGACTAATCCAGTCTCTCAGTTCATTCGTATGATTGGTTCATTAGCATGAGGTTGTTCTTGCATATGGTCCATTAGCATGGGCCAATCGCATGAGAACTTCACATGATTAAGTTTGTATATGTTTCACTAGTCATTAATTGATTTAGATATTATTCAAACAACCACAACCTATATAGTCAAGTCAATAAGCGTTATTACATACCAACCAATGAAATATTCAACATTAAGCACAACCACATATTGTATTTCACTAAGTACCCATACATTTACAATTACATAAGTGTAAGACAATAGAAAGATTTTACATTAAGATCAGAAACTATGGACACATGTATCTACAAACTCCCCCTTGGACCTAGTTTTGTCTAATGTCTTACATCAATCATAAGTTCCTCAAAATTATTGTACTTCTCTTATCTTGTGACTCCAGCGTGTATCTCAAAAGCAAAACAGAGTCTTATAACGTTCTGAAATTGTAGAGCTTGTACAATATCTTAAGAGTCGTAGAATAATGGCGACTTGTACAATGTATAAACATCATCTGCAAACAAGTTTATAAGCCACATTGGGTCAAACACCCTTATGGTTTCCATAACACCATTCTTATTCAAAACTATGACTGCCTCTCTTGTCCTCCAATCATAGTACCACTTTGAAGTGTGGAGTGAATTCCTGTGGCATCTCTCGTAGAGGGATCTTTGACATTATGCGCGGAGGACACCACTTTACCACTATTTTCGGTTTTCCAGTTATGGGATCAACCTCAGACCATCTGAGATACCTCGTTGGCTGTTGAGGTTTAAAGTTGACCCATCTGGTGTGGTACTCTCTTTTAAGAGTAGTCTCAAACCAGCCTGACATTTTCCTGGGTCAACATATAGCGATTTTAACTTTGCTAACTGGTTTAGCTCAAATCCAGGAAGAGTCTTCAGGTCATGTGGGAACATGAAGTACTCAATCCCTTTCTCACGTTTAACTGCATAAACGTTGAGATCCTCAAAATACGCCCATGCTATGATTTTTCCCGACACCTTTTGATGATTCTTCACTTTGTACAGCTTGGTGTAGGCAGTTAAACATAGAAGCACCTCGTTGGGCTCGTATTCTTCGAAGCATGCAGCCCACTCAGCCTTTCGGATATTAACTTCACCTTCTGAGGCTTGGGCTGTGTCTTCTTTCTTGTCTGACTTTTCTACCATTCTATCCAGAGTCTCAAAAGTTTCACTGACAAGGTTGTAGCCCAGATTGGGAAAGACATTACCTTCAATGCCAGTGTACTCTCGATAGTGTTGGTCTGTGACATCTTCTATCTCGATCTCATTAACATCTGAGCTCATCGTCACTTTCAACTTGGACTGTGGAGCATCTTTCACGATCTCATCTAGATTGAGTCGGAAGATTTCTGCAAGCTGCTCGTTTTTGAGATCGTGAATTGTCTCTCCTTCTTCAGGAGTGTAATTCACTGATCTCTTGACAATACCCTGTAGATCAAGAATCATCGTGAGCTGAGTCTTGATCTGTTGGAGGGAAGCAACATCATATTCATCTCTCTGGAAGTTTGGATCTGCTTGATTTTAAAAACATGTAACACATCAATCATTAGTCAATCAATCAACGTAGTAAAGATCAACATTAAATATAAATATTCACTATATAATTTGATACAAGATTCAAATACATATGATTTAAATAACATAAACAACTATGTATTACTCTTGTCTTGTATCATGCTCCTCTGCTGACGGGGCTGAAATGGAGGCACCTTGGTCTTGAGTCCTTTTGCTCCTCCTTTCACTTGCAAAAGTGCCACTCGCAGCAGATGTATCCTCATCATCATCATTGACATCATCATTAGCATCATCACCAACATCAATATCATCTCCTTGCTCATGACTATTATCATCATATCATCATCATCACTGTCAGCATCATCACCATCATCTCCATCTCCCACTTTGATCTTTAGTGGCTCCTCTTTAGATCCTTTGAGCCTCAACATGATGGTCTTATTAGTAGTCTCCAACTCCTCTATCCTTTTGGCTGATTGGACATGTTGCTCTTGGAGTTGAGACACCTTTGAGCTCTGTGCAACAATCTGCTAGGCCTGCTGCTCAATCAGCTGAGCCAGCTGAGATATCTGCTGAGATTGTGCAGCAGTAAGATCTACTAGCAGACGAATATTAGGAGTCTTCTCATTGTCGGCTGCCAACAGCTTCAGCACCATACGATTAAGTGCCGAGAGCTGTTCCTCTACCCACTAGGAGGTAGGAAGGATCCAGATGGGAAAGATGGGTAAGATGACAGTCCTGCTGGGTGGCTAGTGGTGGTGGTGGTGGCAGTGGTGAAGATTGGGGGTGGTATAGATGAGGGTGGTGGTGGGATGGTGAAGATTGGGGGTGGTATAGATAAGGTGGTGGTGGAGTGGTGAGGATTTGGGTTGGTATTGATGAAGGTGGTGGTGGAGAGGTGGCGAAGTTAACCCATCTAGTGTGGTACTCCTTCTTTAGGGCAGCCTAACCAGCCTGACATGTTCCTCGGGTCAATATACAAAAGCTTTAGTTTGGCCAGCTGGCTGAGCACAAAACCTGGTAGGGTCTTCAGATCATGTGGGAATCTGAAGTACTCTATGCCCTGTTCTCTCTTAACTGCATACGCATTGAGATCTTCAAAGTACGCCCATGCTATGATTCTTCCTGACACCTTGTGATGTTTCTTGACTCTATAGAGTTTCATGTAGGAATCCTTCTTTGGTGCAGTACGTTGAGCTCTAACTTCTTCAAAAACATGCAGCCCACTCAGTCTTTCGAATGTCAACATCATCATTTGAAGGTTGGGCTGTGCCTTCTGCTTTCTCTGTTTCTTGCTCCATATTGTTCAGCACCTCAATAGAATTGCTGACAAGGGATTCACCAGAGATGGGGGACCACATTACCCTCATTGTCAGCGTACTGAGGATACTCCTCGGCAGTGACATCTTCGATCTCTACATCATCAACATCGTTGAATCTTCGTCACTAGTCGAAGCATGTCGGAGCATCTTTTACTATTTCATCTGGATTTAGCTCGAAAAGCTCTGCGAGTTGCTCATTAGTTAGATCATGAATTATTTCCCCTTCTTCAGGGGTGTAATACACTGACCTCCTGACAATCCCTTGCAGATCAAGTATCATCATCAGCTGAGACTTAACCTGCTGAAGGGGAGCAACATCAAACTCATCTCTTTGGTAAGATTGATCTGTTTGGTTTAAACATTCCACACATAAATCATTAGTAGTTAATCAACCAGAAAAGCATTAAAGTAATATAAACATTAAATACATTGTGTTCAATTACATGATTCAAATACAAAAGAAGATAAATGCATAAACATCTAATCGTTACTTTTATCTTGGATCATGGTTTCATCACTTGGAGGAGCACAGGTAGAAGCTGATGATCTTGTCTGTTCTTTGTCCTTTTCTCCTGACCGTAGCAGTGGCCGATGCAGGTGCATCCTCTCCTTCTGCTTCTTCAACATCTCAGTAGCACTCTCATCATCCTCATCACTATCTTCATCATCTTCATCTCTGTCTCTTCCCTGATCTTTAATGGCTCCTCTTTAGACCCTTTCAGTTTAATAGGATCAACTTCCTTGCCTTCTCCAGCTCCTCTATTTGCTTACTTGATGCGACACTTTGAGGTTGGAGTTGGTCCATCTTGGTGCTCTGAGCAGCCAACTGCTGGGCTGCTCCTCAATTACTTGATCTGCTCTGCAATTTATGAGATTGAGTGTGCAGCAGTCAGGTCAGTAAGTTGGCGGATCTGAGCTGTCTTCCTCATCAGCCGCAGTAAGCGCATCACCATTCTGTTAAGCGCTGACAACTGTTCCTCTACCCCGATTGGAGGTAGAGGAGACGATAAGTGTATGAGGGATGGGCTGAGGACATTGATTGGTGTGATGTGTGTGGTGAGGTGGGTGGGGGTAGTGAAGATAGGTCTGTATAGTGGTGGAGGTGATGAGGGAGTAAAGGATGTGGTGGTGGAGGGAAACGGTGCTATGGTAGGAGGTATGGTGGGGTTGTGGTAGATGTGGTGGATGTGGTGGATGTGGTGGATGTGGGGATGTGGTGGCTGTGGTGGATGTGGTGCTGTGTGGTGGATGTGGTAGATCTGGTGGTGATGAAGGTCACCCTACGCTTCTTCTTCTTCTGGCTATGGGGTTTGGCCATTCTCTTCCTCCTGTTCCAGTTGTGGAGGAAGCTCCCCCTACAACCCCGCTTGAGGACCCGGAGCATAGGTTGGGTCAGTATCTGTATCTCCGGAGTCTCTCGGGTGTTCACCAACCACCCTTAACCCATGTTCTGTGGGGACAACTTTCCTTTCCACAGTTCGTGTAAGTGGCTCCTCATCCGATTCATCCTCCTCCTCCGCATCAAGAACAAAATCCTGATGAAATCCCGCTGACTCGGTTACTTCTCCAGATGTGACGGACACTGGAGGTATAGAATTAGACACAGTGCCTCTAAGTGCAATAGCAGCATCCCCACTGTCATCCTCATCTGAGTCATGAGTGGGTAGGGCTATCTATCCACATCAAAGTCCCTGTCCTTGTGATGCCACTTTCTCTTTTCCGCACCACATAGTCCTCTCTGGCAAGATGACCAAACAACCTCCTGACAGGAGGCTTCACTTGCTTTCCCCGGTATACTTTCATCCTTCCCAGGGTGGTGTCATCCATTACCTCCAAGACTACCAAATCCTCCTTTTCTTTTGGCAGGGAAGGAAGCTTCTGATCTATAATCATTTGCAAAAACTCGGGTACATACAGAAGGCTTCCTTCCCTTCCCCTCGATGTTCTCCACCAGATAGGTGAAGATCATCTTAGAGAAGTTGAACGGATGGTTCAGCACCAACGCAACGTATGCGTTCTGCATCTGGTCGACAGCTCATCAAAACCACCTTCTTGAACCATGCACTTGAGCAGCATTGTGCAGGTATTAAACTGGGGACAGAGATTACTCTTTGTGAGTACCCCAGAATTGATGTCCCCAGAGTATTGGCTCTGAGAAAACATCCTCTGAGTGGGGGGGGTGTGACAGGATCAGTGATCACAAGTTTGATGTATCAGAATACAAAGCAGCGGAATACAAACTAGAATTAGACAAATTGTAGCAAGCAATCGATACTTGTAAGCATTAAGATCGCATACGGTTATAGGGAGAGAATATATTATCTGATTTCAAGGAATGTTTATAGATGTAGAATATTTCTAATCAAATCAAGCATTCATCCATTCATTCACTCATTCCCTGATTACAATAGGTTGTCACTCCTTATATAGAGTGCAACAATCACTGCTGTTATCACGGAAAGTGACAACTGGCAGATCTAATACAAAAATAACTAATTCTTAACAAACTACTGAAATGTTCACAACTACTAGAACATATCAGCATGTTAAGTACAAAATATAAAACTAATGAACTACAACGACTGAAGAACAAGCTCTTCAGTCGTTTTACAAAACTACTGAAACATAAAAAATAAAACTACTGATATCAAAACTACTGAAGAAGTACTCTTCAGCAGTTGTGACAAACTACTGAGGCTTCAGTACTTGATCTTCAGACTTTGACCTTCAGGTGTTTCATCAGCTGATGACTTCAGTAGATATCATCAGCTGATGTCTTCAGTCTTTGTCTTCAGACCTTGTACATCAGTTGTTGATCTTCAGCACTTGTAAACTCTTCAGCTGTTGTACTTCAGTACTTTGGTCTTTCAGCTTCAGCACTTGTGTTCTTCAGCTGTTGTACATCAGCACTTTGGTTCTTCAGTTGTTGAGGTCTTCAGCACTTGATCTTCAGCTGTTGAAGTCTTCAGCACTTGTCAAACTACTGATGAGGCTTTTAGCAGTTGTTGTGATACCATGTGGGACTTAGAGGTTTTCTGATCTTGGCTCATTGGTTCTTTTGGTCCAACAAACTCCCCCTGAACCAATGCAGCCAAAACCTCTAACTTATTTATTCTCCCACTTATTGATGGCAAAATGTTGGTCTTTTTCCTTCTTGATCAGTAGAGAAGATGACCCATGTAAGCTCCGGCCTGGGAAGAAATCTCAAATATTTGTTTGGCAGAGTATGAATGAGAACTCTGTTTTGGGGAACTGGACACAGAGTTGTTATCCCATTCATGAGATTTACTTCCCCATAATGAGTCTTTATGACTCACGAACATAGGCCTCAAGGAGAACAACTTGTTCCTCCTGAGAGAGTTCTTCTGCTCCTCCTTCGAAGAGAACTCTGGACCATAGTACTCTGATAAGTACTTCATGGTCCTGCCATTTTTCAGCTCCACCGTAGTTACCTCCCTATATACAAATTCATCAGGATGGTTGCCTTCAAGGAGTAACTGGAGCTCATTCTTCTGGATGTCTTCAAGCTTTTTATATAACAACCCCTTCTTAATCATCTTGTTTTTCCAGTAAGGCTTGAGGGGTCTTCTTTGCTTGGTGAGCTTTCTTGAATTCATCAATGATTTCCAAGGTGAGACTAAACGGCCAACATGATGGTAGACTCTATTGTTTTTCGTACCTGGCCGTTGTATCTGTGTGGGATAGTTCTTTTATGGATTCTAGAACTCACCCTGGGGTCTGGCCATACTCTCACTCTCTCCTTCTGATACTGAAAGGTGTGCCTGAGAGTGTACAGCCTTTGAGCATGCCCTTTCATGGCTTGAATAGATGATGACTGAGGAAATTCCTTGTCAACCATCTTCAACAGTTGCTCATCGTGCGTTTCTTCTGCTGTTCTTCTTCTTCTATCTTGACTCTGACCATTTCCCTTTGAGAGTCAGGTGTGATCATGGGTTGACTTCGGGGTTTTGGTAGTTCAGAACAGCAGAGAGTGGCAGACTATCATCTTCATCCTCCTCTTCTTCTTCTTCTTCCATCCTCAGCACCCTTCTCCTCCTTCTGGGTACATCACTGGATATGGTTGGGTTGGTGAAGGAATTGGTTTTGAAGAGTGAGGATATTTGGATTTTGGCTTAGAGATTGGTTGGGAGATTTGAGGGATAAGATCTGTTTGAGTGGGTGGAAGGGAAGGTTGATCTAGCATCCTTGTAGTTAGTTTCGCTTTGTGAGTTTAGCCATCTCTAACCTTTTACCAGCCCCAGCCTCATCAAGGGCTTCCACAATAATCCCTTTGTTGAATTGCTCAGACAGACAGATTCTGGTGGCTATAGCCAGAATGTTGTCCCTGGTCCATGCGCGGATCTCCATTAATGATCTTCCCAAGTATTTTGCAATAAAGCGGATCATTATTTCCAGTCTCTCTTTCTCAAGAGCATCATACCCTGCCCATCGGGTTTGTATCTCTTGTACTTCTAACCTTCTGATCTCACTATCCAGTGTGGCTGTGTCAACCCCTGCCTGAAGAGTTGTTCAATTATTTTATCCATGGATCGGCTGTGTGTTGTCAGCTTCTTTGACCAGCTCCTCCAAGGATTTGTCTTCAGCAGTGTGATCATCAGCACTTCTCTTTCGCTTGTAAGTGAGCAGAGGTTGCTTTTCTTTTTCCTCCTTTTGGGCTTGCATCACTTCCTTTTCCTCGGATCTTTTCCTCTTCCTTTCTTTCACTGCAGTACTCTCCCCCTTTTTGGTTGCATTGGAGGAAGGGGTTTGTACCGCAGAAAGAGTCTTTGGACAGCAGCATCAACCAAGGGCTGTAATGTTGAGGAAAGCCTCTCATCAATGGCTTTGATCACTATATCAGTGATTATGGGTGTGATGAGGGAGGGAATTTTGGAGTACAGCACCTATTTGCTCAGGAGGGTTCTGTTCCTGAGAAGTAGGGCCTGAAGCAGAGGCAGGTGGTTGATTTTGGAGTGGCTCGGTGTTTGGAAACCTTCAAGGGAAGGTGCCATCTGTGGGTGGATAGAGGCAGATGGTCTTTCTCCTTGAGAGTTGGTCAAGTAGGTTTTGCAGCCTACTGACTTTCTCTTCAAGGATTGTGTTCTGGGCAAGAACATCATAGAAGAAGCCCAGGTCATCATCAGCCGAAGCTGAATCAGCTGACCTCCTGCTTAGAGCAGATTTACATGCACTGGTGTAGACCAGTTGGTGCATGTGCCCCTTGTGTTGGTACTGGGGACTTCCAGCCTCAGGACAATGTCCATCATCAGCTGTTGCCTCTAGTGAGGTCTTAGCAATGTTACCAGCCGCACTCTGGTCATGTGCTGAGTCAGAGGAGGTGGCAGCCTCACTAGATATTCTAAGCTCCTTGTCTACACCAGGAGATAGAATGGGAAACCCCTGTGCTGTGGGTTCTCAGTGCACTGTGTTCCTCCCCCTCAATTGTAGAGGTATTCCCAGTAGTAAGTGGTTTTCTGGGGAGGGGTGAGGAGTGCAATTGAGTCAGCACTTGTGCAACTATTAAAGTTGGGCTGTGAGGGGCGGTTGTTTGGGGTGAGGGGATAGAAGCAGTGTGCACCTGGGAGGTTGGTGCTCTTCAATGGCAATCTCCTCAAGTGAGTAAGATCCCAGATATGTAGGTGCCCCTTGGGTGGTTGCTGCAGGCTCCTGTTGAGAGGAAGCCTGAGCGGCTGTGGCTGGAGGAGTCATTGTATCCACTAGGGGGTTTGGACTAGTGGATATATCCTGCGTTTGTGTTGCAGGGGCATCCTCAGGGGACTCAATTCCTGAGTAGCCATTTTGGGTTTCTTTTTGGTGGGTTTGGTGGGGACTTTGGATTTGGAGGTGGTGGCTGTGGGTTCCAGCTGCGTGGGTTTTCGCAGCTTGGCAGCCATTTTTAGTGTCCGGTCAGAGTTGTGCCGGGAGTATACTTCCGGCAGAACAGCCGTAGCAGGGACTCCCAAGCCAACAAGTCCCTCAGCATTAAGCTGGTCTGTAATAATGGCCATTATGAACCGTGGATAAAGTATCCAACGGTTGGCAGTTAGTTTTTGAGCCATATCTTTGAGCTCTGAAAATATTAATTCTGAAAAGTTTAGTGGTTGTTGCTCAAGGATAGAATACATTACCTGCTGCCATTTGGTGGACATTTGATCCCAAGACGACGTCTTAGGGGCCAAACATACATTTACCATGTGAAAAACCAGGCGCTCAGCGTCATTAAAGTGTTTCTTCTTCATGAGGTGGAGGCACTGAGATCGCCTTGATATCCATGTTGAGCAAAGGATAGATCGATGGTGCCCTTCGGATATCCAGCAGGAGAAGTAGCATCATCCAGTTGAAGAATTTTGCGGATTATTGCAGGAGTAATGACTACTTCTTTGTTGGTGACGACCGACCGGAGAGATGGTGTGTTGTCCTCCCCAGTGGTAACAACAACGTTCATCCAAAATTGGTTCAAGGATTCGGCATGTAAGACGGGGTTCAGAAGAAATGCCTTGTTGTATTGGGACTGAACCATAAGATCGATAACAGTATCGAACTTAGTCCAGATCGGCGATTTAGTGAGGTAGGCAACACAGTTGTGTCGCGGTTTAATTTGCATAGACGCCATGGAGAAGAGGGAAGTTTTGGAGAGGAACGTTAGGTTTGAAGAAGATGAAGCATGAGAGCTAAGGTTAGGGTATATATAGGGTACGGGTAAGGAAACGACTGAAGGATGTGGTGTTAGTCATCAGTAGTTTTAAACGACCGTTGACATGGTATTATCTTTTCAGACGTTGAAACAGCTGAAGTCGTGGTGTTAGGCATCAGTAGTTTAGAAAACTACTGAAGACCGTGGTTTTGACTTCAGATGAATGAAACAGCTGAGGACTTGGTGTTTGTCATCAGTAGTTATGAAACTACTGAAGACAGTGGTTTTGTCATCAGCTGTTGTAAACAACTGAAGACTGGGGATTAGTCATCAGTAGTTATAAAAACTACTGAAGACGTGGTTTGCTTCAGTTGTTTAAAATGAAACAGCAGTTGTACAAACGACTGAAGAGAAAATTCTTTTCAGCTTTTCGTCAATTCTTAGCTTTTCAGCTGTTTCAATCTGTCCTCAACACATTCATCAGTCTTTTTGGCTGATTTCAGTTGTTTCATAGGACATCAGTACTTATCTGTTTTTACTGATTGCAGTAGTTGTAACTGCATCAGTAGTTGTGACTACATCAGTAGTTTAGAACAGATGAAGTACTTCAGTACTTATGAGACATTTAGCCTTCAGTAGTTATAAAAACTACTGAGGATAAAGAGCTCATCAGTACTTATATGTGACATAGGTACTTATGATCATCAGTATGAATTACTAAGATCATCAGTAGTTGTCACTTATTCTAGTTGCAGCATACCAAGCCTTAACACCAGGTTTTGGAAAGTTGAACTATCCAAAGGCTTAGTAAAAATGTCTGCAAGCTCATCAGCACTAGGCACAAACTTAGGATCAATCAGACCTTTTTCAAAACAATCCCTTATAAAATGATGTCTGATCTCTATATGTTTGGTCCTAGAGTGCTGGACTGGATTTTTGACAATACAAAGAGCTGAAGCACTATCCATTAACATGGAGTCTTAGTCTCTGTAATGCCATAATCCAAAAGTTGGTTTTGAAGCCAGAGTACCTGAGATGTACAGCTTGCAGCAGCAATGTACTCTGCTTCAGCAGTGGATGTAGCAACTGAGGTTTGTTTTTTCTGCTCTGCCAAGAAATCAAGCAGTTGCCTAGGAATTGACATCCACCAGAAGTTGATTTCCTGGTCAACTTACACCCTGCATAGTCACTGTCAGAAAAAGCAACTAATTTACCAGAATGTCCGGTAGAATACCATAAACCTAGAGATGGAGTGCCTTGCAGATATCTAAAGATCCTCTTGACTGCAATCAAATGAGACTCTTTAGGTGCAGCCTGAAATCTAGCACAACACATGTAGCAAACATAATATCTGGTCTAGAAGCTGTTAAATACATCAAGGACCCAATCATACATCTGTAAAGTGTTTCATCAACCACTTTACCTTTCTGATCTGAGTCCAGTTGTGTGGTGCTGCTCATGGGAGTAGAACAGGGCTTACAGTTTTGTAAATCAAACTTTTGCAAAAGATCTTTTGTATATTTGGACTGATGAATAAAAATTCCATCAGCCTTTTGTTTGATTTGCAACCCAGAAAACTGTAATTCTCCCATGGCACTCATTTCAAACTTCTGTTGCATCAACTTTGTAAAGGCATCACACAACTTTGGATCAGAGGATGCAAAAATGATATCATCTACATAAATTTGAACAAGTAGATTATGCTGCCCAGCTTTCTTAATGAATAAAGTCTTGTCTATGGAGCCTCTAGTGAAATTGTTTTCCAGAAGAAAGTTTGATAATGTCTCATACCAGGCTCTGGGCTTGTTTTAACCCATAAAGAGCTTTATCAAGCTTATACACCCAATTAGGATGTTTATTGTCCTCAAAGCCTGGAGGTTGACATACATAAACCTCTTCTTTAACTTTTCCATACAAAAATGCACTTTTGACATCCATTTGAAAAACTTTAAGGTTTTGATAAGCAGCATAAGCTAAAAACAATCGATTGCTTCCAGTCTGGCTACAGGGGCAAAGTTTCATCATAATCAATACCTTCTTCTTGTGCAAACCCCTGAACAACCAGTCTGGCCTTGTTCTTAACAATAAGCCCATTTTCATCAGTTTTGTTCCTAAACACCCATTTAGTGCCTATTGCACACTTACCTGGAGGTAGAGGAACCAGTTCCCACACTTGCTGTTTCTTGAACTGAAGAAGCTCAAGCTGCATGGCATCAACCCATCCATTGTCCTTTAAAGCAATGTGATAATTCTTTGGCTCTTGCTGACTGATGAAGAGAGCATAGAAGCAGAAATTTGACAATTGACTTCTTGTTGATACTCCAGCAGTGATATCACCAATGATTTGAGACATAGGGTGATTCTTCAGATCTTGATACACAATGAGATCTGTGCAAGTGTTTGTAGCCGGTTCAGCAGCAACAGATGGTGATGGTGTATCATTTCCTTGAAACCAATCAGTGGATGGTAATTCAAAGGAAGTTGAATTCAAAGATCTCATCAGCATTTGTTGTGGATGGTGCTACTGGAGCTACAGGACATCAGGTCTAGCTGAGTCAGGCAGCTGATCACTAAACCTGAAAAGGTGAGTACTGCAATCATCATCATCATCAGCAGTACCACCAGGTGGTGAACTGTTGACAGGAGCAACAGCAGGAGTTTGATAAGGAACATATTGCAGTATGTCCAAATCAAATAACTCCACAGGACTTTGTGGAATCTTGTCCTTTGGAGATTCATTAAACTTAACATGTATAGTTTCTTCAACCATCTTTGTTCTGCAGTTGAAGACTCTGTATGCCTTGCAAGTAGATGAATAACCAACAAAGTACCCTGCATCCACCTTAGGATCAAATTTATGGAGTTGATCCTTTGTGTTGAGAATGAAACAGGGACACCCAAATGCTTTGAAAAATGAAATCAGAGGAGCCAAATGATGGAGAACTTCATATGGAGTCTTCATCAACCTCTGATTTACTAAAACTCTATTTTGCACATAACAAGCTGTGTTGACAGCTTCGGCCGAAAAGGTCAATGGCAAACCTGAGTCAGCCAGCATGGACCTTGCAGCTTCAATGAGGGTCCTGTTCTTTCTCTCCACTACTCCATTTTGTTGTTCGGAGTCCTTGGAATGCTGAACTGCCTTTTGATTCCCTTTGAAAGATAGAAGTCATCAAGTGTATGATTTCTGAACTCAGTTCCATTATCACTCCTAATACACTTGACTGGAAGGGAATACTGCTTCTCAATGTACAGCACAAAGTGAATAATCTTTTGAGCAGCCTCATCCTTTGAATGTAGAAAGAAAGTCCATACAAATCTGGAGTAATCATCCACAATTACCAGACAGTATTTCTTCTTTGCCATGCTCATTACTCTCACAGGACCAAATAGATCCATATGCAGTAATTGCAAGCAGGCAGTGGACTTGGACACTTCAATAGGAGGGAATGACTTTGTGCTGTTTTCCTTTTAAACAAGCAGTGCAGGTTTCATCACAGTGAACTCCTTTATTGGTAAGCCTCTGACTAAACTATTGTGGCTAAGCTGATTCATGTTTTTGAGATTAACATGACCAAGCCTCCTGTGCCACAGTTTAGATTCTTGAGAAGAGGCTTTGGAAAATAGGCAAGGATTGCCTTTGAGATCTATCTTCTTAGAGAGATCTAAGGCATACACTCTTCCTGTCCTGTTGGCTTTCAGGAGAGTGTGATCATCCAACCCTTGTCAATCAAGTGCAAAACTTTTTGGATGACAGAATCCTACAGTTTTGACTGGTGAAAGGGCAACATGGCCTTTATCACACATTTGACTGACACTCAAGAGGTTGTACTTGAGATTTTCCACATGATTAACATCATCAAATTTGATTTCTCCATTGGAGACAAAGCCCTACCGATGATGTAACCCCTAGCATCATTGCCAAAAGAGACAAATCCCTTCTTTCCTTGAGAGTAGTCATGAAGAAGAGAGATTTCCCAGTCATGTGCATAGATCCCCCACTGTCTACATACCAGATGCTACTTTGGCATGTTGAAGAACCCTGCAATAATAAACAATCAGTTAGTTTTAGAGACCCAAACCTTTTTGGTTTTGGGCCTGGTCTCATCAATAGATGGTAAACTAACATGTTTATTTGTAACAACAGCCTGAGAGGAAGAAGATGGTGTAGAAGAGGAGTCCTTTGGCTTGGACCTCCTTTTCTGTGGTTTCAACATAGGAGAATCTAGTTAGTTAACTCTACCCAACAGATGTTGTACCATCATCACCAGCTGTGTTTGATTTTGTGATAAAGCTTTCAGCTCATCAGACACATAGCTAGTGGAGTTAGATAAGGTCCTATGTTGCACCTTCTTCTTTGAGCACCCTCAGTGTCACCTGTTTAACCCCTTCCTTTTTGGATTTCTTTAAGGACTTAAGGGTTACAGGATTTGATGTTGCTGATACAAATGTGGTCTCAAACTCAGTTTTCATTTTTTACCATTTTCTCATTAATTTCTTCTTTTTGTTTGAGTTTGGAACCTCTTTTGTACCAACAATCATCTATAAGATGATTGAACAAACCACATACTTCACATGGTTTCTTCTTCATCTTAGGTTGATCATCAACTAAAGATGGTGAAGCAACATAAGACTTGTTCTTCAATGCTTTGGAAGCATGGTTGCTTTCTTGACTACCTCTTTAGTAGTCTTCAAACTCTTTCTACTGCCAGTTTTCTTCTCTTCAGTACTGACAGCAGTTGAAGTTTGAACTTCAGGTGTTAAATCCTGCTCTCCAGTCCTTTCAGGACCTTCAGGATTAACTCCTGAGTTGATCAACCATTGATCATGTGAATGTCAGCATTTGAACCTCAACATCAGCTGATAGGTTCAAAGAGGGCTTGATGCTGACTGCTACTTCTGATTGTGCTGTATCAGAAGTTAGATCACATGATGTGATGGATTGGTTATCACTCTCACCATCAGATTCTACCTCTGCTCTTGGGGTAAAATCTGTAGGTGGAGCAGTGTGATTGTAACCAATTCCAAACTTCACATTTGAAGCAGATTGCTTACTAAGAAGCATTTCAAAACCTTTGCATGATTGTACCCATCTATCACACTCGACCTGGGTAACTGCAAGGGTTTCTTTGAGATCTTTGTACTTCTCTAGAAGTACTTCTTCTCTAGCCTTATCATCAATTATTTGGCAATTCAGTTTATAAATCTCATCATTTTTATCTTTGAGCACAACTCAAACTCAGCTTTGTTTTTGGAAATTATTTGTTCTAGCTCAATGTTCTTATTAATTAGAGCTACATTTGCTTCTCTAATGGAAGCAAATGCTGCTATGCATGGTTCAGAACATAATTTGGCTTTTGCCTCAGAGGATACCTGTGATACCTGAGGTGTAGAGGCATTGGAAGATGAAGCATCAGCAGACTCCAAAGCCATAAGAGCTAGATTCCCAAAGGGACTGTCACCACCATGTTGACCAGCACCTGAGAACAGTTGATCATGACCAGACAAGTCATCTGGTAAACTGCTCCAGTCAACAACTCCTGGGGTGAAGAAGCTGTGTTGTTGAGATTGAGGTTGTTGATGAGATAGGGAAGGCTGAGGTTCTGGTAATGCATGAGGTTGTGGTGTCATAGGAACTTGAACTTGATTTGACTGTGGCATGTAATAACAAGGGTACTGATATGGCATTTGACCCTGAGGAACAAAATATGCCGAAGATTGTTGTTGAGGATGATGACTAGAGGTGACAGGATGTTGCCCTCTGTGTTGTTGACTATTGCCAGGAAAAGTCACAAAGGGTGCAGTAGAGTTAGATCCAGTTGATCTACACTCTCTTGCAAAGTGTCCAAGCCTTTGGCATTTGTGACACCTCAACTTGCTCTTGTCAAAACCAACTTTGGTTTTGCCAGAGAGTCCTGGGAATTTTCTTCCAGTTCTTTTGTAGAACTTCTGAGATCTGATATTTATCAAGGCCATTTGGCTCAAAATATCCATCTCTTCTAAGTCATCATCAGCAATCCCCTTGAGATCATCCATAATGAAACATAGATTGTCATTATTACACCCAGTAAACTGACCGTCAACACTTACAAATGCAGAATCAGAAGTGCTTGAAGAGAAATTAATATGCTCATCATACTGGCATTCAGATGAAGCATATTCTGACTCATGACCCACCAAGGCATTGTTGCCTGTATAAAGTCTTGAGTGAGCTTTCCAGATGAAGACAGCTTTCTCTTCTGTTCTATCTCTCTCTCAAAAGTGAGCAGTTTCCATGGAGTTGGGTGAGAGATAGTTTGTCCAAACTTGCACTGGAGCGTAGGACAATAGTATATGTGTCCCATCTCTCAGGCAGTGATCTGAGAAATCTGTTATTCATCTGAATATTGGTGTATTCAAGTTTGACCATTTTTAGTTCAGAGATCAAACAAGAAAACCGCTCATATTGTTGAGTCAGTGTCTCACCCTTTCTATGAGAGATGTCTCATATTGTTGGGCAAGAATTTCTCTATTATTTGCCAAGACCTCATCTGTTCCTCCAAATTGTTCTTTCAAAGCAATCCGAGGTCATGGGCAGTTTCATGATGCATTAGCCCAGAATAGATTTCATTGGGCAATGCCATGGCCAGAATTCCATGGGCTTTTGCATCAATCTCAAGCAACTTCTTATCCTCATCTGAGTATTGCTCCCTCCTCTTCGGAACCATTTGATTGGTTTCCGGGTTATTCACCATAGGCTTGTGTGGACCATGTACCACTGATGTCCAACACCCTGCGCTGTTAACAGACAGGTGATGGAGCATACGTCTTTGCCATATGTTATACTCATTCCTAACCAGCATAGGAGGCTTGGTTGAGGAACCAGTATTGTGAGGATCATTGGAAGGAGTGGTCATTTTCAGTTCAAAAACATTTAGTTCAAGTTTTAAAAAGTTTTAGACAAACCACAACAAACTCAATGAGAACCAAGAAAAGATCTCAGGATGAATGAGCAGAAATACAGAAAATTCAATCTCTATAACCGTTTCTTGCAAAAACAAAAGGCTAATTCAATCAAACTTAGATCTTGAATAGCAGTTTCAATGATCAATTATTAGATCGATCAATGATTAACCTGCTCTGATACCATTTGACAGGATCAGTGATCACAAGTTTGATGTGTCAGAATACAAAGCAGCGGAATACAAACTAGAATTAGACAAATTGTAGCAAGCAATCGATACTTGTATGCATTAAGATCGCATACGGTTATAGGGAGAGAATATATATTTCTGATTTCAAGGAATGTTTATAGATGTAGAATATTTCTAATCAAATCAAGTATTCATCCATTCATTCACTCATTCCCACGATTACAATAGGTTGTCACTCCTTATAGAGTGCAACAATCACTGCTGTTATCACGGAAAGTGACAACTGGCAGATCTATACAAAATAACTAATTCTTAACAAACTACTGAAATGTTCACAACTACTAGAACATATCAGCATGTTAAGTACAAAATATAAAACTAATGAAACTACAACGACTGAAGAACAAGCTCTTCAGTCGTTTTACAAAACTACTGAAACATAAATATAAAACTACTGATATCACAACTACTGAAGAAGTACTCTTCAGCAGTTGTGACAAACTACTGAGGCTTCAGTACTTGATCTTCAGACTTTGACCTTCAGGTGTTTCATCAGCTGATGACTTCAGTAGATATCATCAGCTGATGTCTTCAGTCTTTGTCTTCAGACCTTGTACATCAGTTGTTGATCTTCAGCACTTGTAAACTCTTCAGCTGTTGTACTTCAGTACTTTGGTCTTTCAGCTTCAGCACTAGTGTTCTTCAGCTGTTGTACTTCAGCACTTTGGTTCTTCAGCTGTTGAGGTCTCCAGCACTTGATCTTCAGCTGTTGAAGTCTTCAGCACTTGTCAAACTACTGATGAGGCTTTCAGCAGTTGTTGTGATACCATGTGGGAGTTAGAGGTTTTCTGATCTTGGCTCATTGGTTCTTTTGGTCCACAGGTGTAAACGGGTTAGACAGTCAGCTCATCCCCCATTGTAGTACAATCTTAGATCCTCCTCTGAACTGAATAGCCTCGCCAAATATGGTACTTCGATGCAGTGAGTTCAGATGATCTATCAACTGTAGCGCCTTCCCAGAAGGCTTGTTGAATGGATCGATATGGGGTGCAAGGGGTAGAGATGGCATGTGCAATCCGTGAACTCAATAGAAATGTGATTATGCCAGAGAATCTGCAGCGTTTCTGGATGTTAAGTCCAGATGAGCACATTATTGTGCTTTGTGCTCATAATCCATCTACTCGCCATCTGTTACACAAAGATAGTAAACATTAGTATCATTTACTAAGAAAGTCATGAAATCCTTAATCTTAAAGAACATCTTTCTGTCATGTGATTGAGATTGTGCGACTGAGTTCAAATATGCGATTGAACCGTGCGAAAGGGTTCAGTCGTACGATTGAACCGTACGAATGGGATTCAGTCGTGCGATTGAACCCATCCGTATCTCGAAGTGTGCGATTGGGCTCCTACGTAAATACCCTCATGCGGTTACATCAGTCGTGCGACTGAACTTCATACACATGGTTCAGCCATGCGTATGGGCATTTGAGCCCTTCAGTCGTGCGACTGAAGTTCATCATGCTGTCCATTCGCATGAAGAACAGACTGTTCGATTCAAAATTACTTTTTCACCAATTTTTAGTTTTAGAAATCTTTATCTGGTTCATTTGACTCGCAATTCATTCTTAACCACCTAACTTCGTTACTTTCGTTTGTTTGAGTCATTTAGGTAGGTTATTTGGTCACTTAAGTCTCGGGTACTTTGTGAGTCTGAATCTACCATGTTGTTCATCAAATTGAACGTT
Source organism: Flaveria trinervia (assembly GCA_025506515.1). Lineage (NCBI taxonomy): Eukaryota > Viridiplantae > Streptophyta > Magnoliopsida > Asterales > Asteraceae > Flaveria > Flaveria trinervia. The sequence goes on along the minus strand of JACCIX010000114.1, from coordinate 99,092 downwards.
AAGGAAGTGCATGTATATGGTAAATTACCTCTAGAGTCAATGTAGATTGGTTAGTAATCAAGAAACAGAGGTTTTGCGATCGATTGAAATTTTTCAGAGTTGGATTAATACATGCGATTCAGGGTAATTTTTGAAGGTGGTGAGTCTCTGCGACCGACTCTCCTTCTATTTATATCAACCCTAGGTTCAATCGTGCGACTGAGCTCATACGCACCTTTCAGTCGTGCGAGTGGGACTCAGTCGTGCGATTGGTTCAATCGTCCTTCTTCAGTCTTCCGACTGAATCTCAGTCGTGCAACTGACTCACTCATTCTCCCTTAATCATCCGATTGGGCCAATCGTATTGCCATTCGGTTGAATAGTCCATATTCAAGGTCCATTCGCACGAATAGCTTCCATTCGTATGATTGGTCCATACGGATGGTCCATTCGTGCGAATAGGTCATATTTATTAACTTTTCTGCCGGTTTGAATATTTAACGTTTTAAAATCCCTTTAATTGTAGAAATTTACTTTATGAGCAGTTGATCATATTAGACATGATCGTTTTGACTTGAGAACCCTTTTATCACCTCAGACGTGACTGATTTAAGCTTTAACACATATGTGGTCATCTCAGACATGACCTTTTTAGTGAGTTGATCCCTTACCGATTTTCATGATGTAGTCCGGAAAACAAACAAAACTAAAGGACTAACTAAACTAACATACAAAAATAAAACTTGTTATTGGCTTTTTGTGAGAGATAAATCCTAAGATGGAAATCTACTGGATTTGATTCTGGAATAGACAGCTTTAACTCAGATTTAGCATACCTGGACCAATTCAATTTTGGAATCATACAGGCAGTTCAAATCAGTTTGGACTTGTTATCAAAATCTTTTGATGCTCAATTCTTGGTGTTCATCCAGAGTCATTTGCAACTTTAGGAAATCAAACTGAAACTCTTAGATTACCACATTGATTCAAACTTTCAAGAATGCACCCACAATGATTGTCAATATGTTTGTCCACATAAATCCATACACAAACTTTTGACCCAAGCTGGTGATAGATTTAGGTTTACTTATTTCAACTAACATTTGTGAATCCCACACTTATATGGTAATCAACATTCCTCAGGAGCTTTTGAGCGGTCTACGGTTATCTTTTACAAGAAGAGACTATTCTTAGAGCTTTCAAGGAGAAGCCAATCCTCAGGTCAGTGCCATCGCACAGCAGAGAGGCGGCAAACAACAATGAATTCTAGAATATCTAGGTTATGCTTATCCTCAGGTCAGTGCCATCGCACAACAGAGAGGCGCACAACCTATCTCCTTCTTAGAGCAGCTTAATTTTATTTTGCACCAAATGCACCAACAACATAAGTCATTAGCTTGATAGCATTTTTCTTCATTTTTTCTGGTGCTTTGCTCTATTTATGGTCATCCGCACACATTTTTGGCATTTACATGCTCATTGCCCCTTATTGGAATATTGTTGATTGTGTTAACCAGCGATAAGATAGGAGCCCATAGTCAGTTGAACCACTTAGTTTGATCTTGAGATCACTAGTCAGGTCTAATCATCTATTGTGTTGAATCTACCGACATATCAATTGTGGTCTAGCAACCTCTAGGTCTACTCTCATTGTGTTACCTTTAGAGTTACCAGTTTTTCTATCATCTTCCCTTTGATATTGCTTAGACTACACAGACTTATACTTTGAATTTTCTTTGCACCTTTTCTAAATTAAAATTTCAAAGTCCCTCTTGATTTGTTCCTGTGTACTATCATATTCCAAAGGGTTTGAATCGGTATCACAGATACGATCTACCTTATATCAGCTTTCCACTCCTTCTCCCTCGGTTTTTTTTTAATGTTGCTTGCTGACTTATTCTCCCCCTAAAATACTAAAATCATAACTGGTTTCATTATTTTAGGATTTTAATAAACAGCTGAATAACATAAGTTTAATTTTAAACAGACTAATTTAACCAAATAAGCTCAAATAAAATGAAGAATTAACTAAGCTACATCGGACTACACATGATCATCATCAGGAATAACCTCACTTTCTATTTTTAATGCCGTTGACCTCTAGCAAATATTGAAAACGTGGTTTATCAAAGGCTTTAGTACAGAGGTCAGCGCGTTGAAAATCAGTATTAATTTTTACCACATCAATTAAGTTCTTTTCAAAACAATCTCGTATGAAATGATATTTAATACCGATATGTTTGGTCTTAGGATGTTGGGCCGGATTTTTAATTACTGCAATTGCAGCAGAGTTATCTACAAAAATAGGAGTAGAATAGAACGTTAAACCGTAATCCCGCATTTGCTGTTGAATCTAGATGATTTGTGAACAGCAACTTGCAGCAGCAAGATATTCGGCTTCACAGGTTGACAATGCAACCGATGTCTGCTTCTTACACTGCCAGGTAATTAATCTTGTCCCAAAGAATTGACACCCTGTTGATGTAGACTTGTAGTTCATCTTGCAGCCTCTGTAATCCGAGTCACTATACGCTGTGAGCTCAAAATCATCATCATGAGGATACCACAACCCAAGTGTGGGTGTACCCTTTAGATAGCGAAAAATCCTTTTGACCCCGATCAGATGATTGACCTTAGGTTTAGCCTGATATCTAGAACATAAACATGTCGCATACATGATATCAGGTCTAGAGGCAGTGAGATACATGAGGGATCCAATCATTCCTCGGTACATCATGGCATCCACAAGATCTCCATTTTCATCAGGTGCTATGTCGTGATTCGTAGCAAGTGGAGTACCGGCAACAGATGCATTCTCCATGTCAAAGCGATTGAGAATGTCTCTTACGTACTTGGTCTGATGTAGAAAGATCCCATTTGGTGTTTGATCCACCTGTAGCCCGAGAAAGAACTTCAACTCCCCCATAGCACTCATCTCAAACTCTTTCTTCATAACTGCTTCAAACTCTTTGCATAACTCTTCGTTCTTTGAACCGAAAATTATGTCATCAACATAGATTTGTACGAGCAGTAGGTCGCCATCTTTTTCTTTAATGAACATCGTGCAGTCAATGACTCCCCTGCGAAAGCCGTGTTTCACAAGATGAGTCGAGAGTTTCTCATACCAAGCTCTTGGAGCTTGATGAAGCCTGTATAAAGCCTTGTCAAGCTTGTAGACTCTATCCCGATGATAAGGATCTTCAAATCCCTCGGGTTGACTGACATAGACTGTTTCTTTGATTTCCCCATGAAGGAATGCACTCTTCACATATTGATAGACTTTAATCTTCATGTACGATGCATAGGCAAGGAACATACGAATGGCTTCCATCCTTGCCACGGGTGCAAACACCTCATTGTACTCAATTCCCTCGACTTGGCGAAAACCCTGAACCACCAGTCAAGCTTTGTTCCTGATAATGACCCCTTGGTCATCTTTCTTGCATTGCTTCACTGACATATTTTGGCTCAACCTGTGAGACAAAACACCGATAGGCACCATCATGAATATATCCCTTCTCCATAACTGAGGCGTAATCAGCTGAGTATAACTGATTTCGGGTTTGTACTCCTGATCTGACATCTCCAATGACATTGTCTATTGGATGATAGACATTTAGTCGTGATCCTGGAGTAGTAGGAACACCTACCTCAGAGCCAAGCTGATGAATATTTGGTTCTGCATCTGAGGTAGTTGGAGTTTGAGGCTCTGAAGTCGAAGGTGCATCACTGGTAGATGCTTGTGGACTTTCAGGAACTGGAACCTGTTCCTCCTGACTATTCTGGTTATCTTCTTCAGCTTCATCTTCAGAGGAGGAGTCACTGTCGTCGACTACTCCCCCTGACTGAGTAGATGATTCTCCCTGTGAGCTAGATGTTGGTGGATTCAAGCTATCATACATCATTCGTGTAGCTAATTCGTCATCCGAGGGAGAGAGAGGAATGTTGAATGACTTGAAGAATCCATCATAGTCAAAGAAGTAGGCGGGTCCTTTGCCAGTAGGTGGTGTGGTGAATCGCTGAACGTCAACATTACACCACACTTCTACTAGACCTGTTGAGTTGTAAACTCGCTTTTTCGGTATGTTGTATCCTAGAAAGATGCCTTCATCTGCCTTCTCGCTGAATTTACCCTCTTGTGTCTTCTTCAGAAGTGTGCACGGTGCCCCAAATGGTTTGAGATACTCCAAGTTCGGTTTGCGTCTTTGTAGTAGCTCGTAACATGTTTTTTCGTGGCGCTTGACTATCAGGACTCGATTCAGTGTATAACAAGCATTTGCCACTGCCTCATTCCAGAATTGGATAGGCAGTTTCGAGTCTGCCAGCATAGTCCGTGCTGTCTCTATCAAGCTCCTGTTCTTTCTCTCAGCAATGCCATTATCTAAGGTGTGTAGGCAGAAGTGAACTGATGCACAATCCCCTTTTCCTTGCAGTATGCCTCCATCCACTGGTTCTTGAATTCCGTTCCGTTGTCTGAGAGTACTTGTCTAACTTTCAGCTTGTAGAGAGATTCCAGTGTGGTTACCAACTCCTTGAATGATTCAAATGTTTCTGATTTGGATTTCAGAAACATTACCCAAGTGAACCTTGAGTAGTCATCGGTGACCACAAAACAGTACAAGTCGCCTACAATGCTCTTTGTACTGACTGGACCAAACAGATCCATGTGAAGAAGTTCAAGAGGAAGTTCTATTGAATTAACTTTCTTTTCCATATGAGACTTCTTTGCCTGTTTACCTTTCTTGCAAGCTATACAGAAATCTGGAAGATGAAAGTTCTTGACATTAACACCTCTCACCAGATCCTTCTGAATCAAGTGATTCATCTTCCTTTGACTGATGTGTCCCATTCTCCTACAATGGATGACTGCTTCAAGATATAAAGATCTTTATGTCTTGGATCTGTCAACAGCTTCTACAATAGATCATGAGGTTCAGTGTTGTCTATCTAAAGCTACTGAAAAAACTCCATGTCCTGGCAGTCGACTGGCTAACGGGTTGAACTTTCTATTCACTAGTTCTTCTAGGTGGAGTTAAAGAGCTCCTCTTAGAAGACCTAGGTTTTGAATCCTGAAGTTCAATCTTCTTCCTAGGTGTCTGATAATAAGGACAGTAGGAAGCAATGTGTCCACATTCTCCACAGTTGTAGCACGCCCTGCTATCAACTTTATGATTAAACTTTCTTTGTGGAGAAATATGTGACACTCTAGTAACATAACTCACTTTAGGTTTTGACTCTGGTTCTTTGGTTGTTTTCACTGGTTTAACAAAGTTAACTGTTTTAACTTGTTTAACATCCTTTTATTTTTGGTTAATTGGTTTTTGACTTGAAGTATGCGAAAGATTATCCTTAGAAGCCCTTTTAGGTTCTGATTTGACTCTGTTAGACCCTGACTTTAAGTTAACCTTTTCAAATTCCTTTTCCAGATTAACACAAGGCAATTTACCCTTTGCCTTTGAAGTGGTCTCCTTTTGTTTGTTTCCAGAGTCAATAGATGAACATAAGGATCTGGATCACTAACAAGAGTGTAGACACTACATGATCCTTGATGGGACTACTATTTATTGGTCTAGTCTTAGTGTTCATCAAAGTCTCAGGTGGTGGTGGAACCACGTTATAACCCAATCCCTCCCCGTTGTTCCTTTCTCTCACTAAGTGTTGGACTATGTGTGAAGAACTAGTCCAACTATGCAGTTTTTGTTTTAATGAATTTACTTCTACTTCTAGAACTGCCTTTTGCTTCTTAGTGTCTTCTAGGGAGTTTAGATAATACCTAATGTCATTAGCTTGGTTAAAGGCAACTACTTCGGTTTCCCTAAGCTGTTTAGTCAAAAGGTCTATCTTTTCTTTATAACTGTGCTCATTTTGTTTTAAAACCCTATTAGCCTCAGTGCATAGTTGCAAATCTTTTACTAAGTTATCATTATGATCTAATAACCTAGCAAATTTACCATCTATGCTATTCCTAAAGATATCACAATCAGAACAAGCATGATTATTAAACATTGTGTCAGTAGTACTTACCTGAGTTGATTCAGAAGCGTTTGCCATCAATGCAGCATCAGATGTCTCTGGTTCTGGTGCTTCTGTCTTTTCTGTCTCTGACATGGTAGTCTCCGCTTTTGGTTTGTACCTGACCTCGGTTGCAATTGCTTCTTCACTATGTGACATCGCTATCTCAACTGCTAGATCTCCTTCACTAGCGGAATCACTGTCAATATCGTCTACACTTGCAATGTTTGATTCCCCTGGTGAGACAAACCTAAAGCTCCAATCCTGTCCTTCATCATCATAAGCAGTCAAGGCTTTTGAGTCCTTGCTTGATGAAGTAGAACTGGCAGTTTGCTTGTCTTGACGAGTGAAGGATGAGAACGGGTTCCCCTTACCTGTCTTCTTAGGCTTGACACATTCTCTTTTGAAGTGCCCCTTCTCTCCACAGTTGAAGCAGGTCACTTTACTCTTCTCAAAGCCGAATGTGGTATCCTTAGTCACTACTAAGTTCTGTCCGGTTTGTTTTACAAACTTCTTTGCCCTCCGGACAGCACTAGCTAAAGCCCACATTATATCCATTCTCTCAAGCTCCATTTCGTCCACCTGCTCGTAGTCCTCGTCTGCTAGATGGCAGTTTCCAATCTTTCCAGCAATAAGTTCATCATAAGAATGGACCATTGCGGCCAATAGATCCATGTGTTCTCGAGCTACTTCCACAGTCACATTCCCGAGATTCTCGGTCTTCAGTTTAGTAGCACTTGCTTCGGATCCAATATAGTGGGAACAAGGAAGTCCCGACTTGTCTGAACTTGAAAGACCTGAAGGAGGTGCATATGTAGGACCCGATGAGCTAGACACAAATGCAGTCTAGAGAGGTGCTCCAGATGTCTTAGCTTGAGGCGTGGCATTGTATAAAGCTGGATTTTGATTGTACGTAGACTTCTGAGCTCTGTAATTCATCCTAAGTGATTCTTCTCGCAACTTAAGGATGAAGTCATTAATATCCAGTTTTTCTAGCATTCCATTCTGTCTAAGATTAGACACGAATGAAGCCCATTTTTCAGGCAATCCATCTGCAAAATTAGTAACTTTCTCTTCAATGGTAGTAGCCACCCCATGTGTATGCAGTTCACTCATCAGATGGTAGAATCTATCTATAACATCGTCTAAACTCTCGTTTCCCATCGATGAGAAGTTATCGAATTCCTTCTTTAACTCCTTAGCCTTGATTGCCTTCAACGAAGCATTCCCGTCGTACCTCTTTTCTAGCTCATCCTAGAGTTTCTTGGACTGCTTATTCTCTGAGTACTGGTGGAATATCTCTTTAGGGATAGACTGTGTAATCAATGCATAAACCCTCTTCTCTGCATTATATTTGACTTTCTGCGCGTCTGTCATCCGTCCTAAGGTTAGCTTTACTCCATCGGCTCCCACTGGCGTACTGTATCCAATCTTGATGGCTTCCCACAGATTCGGATCCACTCCATTGAGGTAGATCTCAAAACGTTGTTTTCAGTGGGGAAACTCATCTAACGTTAAAAGCTTTGGTGGTTTATTATGATTACCCACCTCACTCTCAAGTAACAGCAGGTTCTGGATTCTAGAGTCCTTCCCAGCAGTAAAGGCTGACATTTGATCTTCCATTGCGAATAACTTTAAGTCTAATAAAACAATTGTCACTGGGGCAACAGAAGGGTGCGAATGGAGTAGTCGTGCGTATGGATTCTACGACTGGTTCAATCGTGCGGCTGAACTAAGTGATTAGCTCAGTCGTGTGAATGAATCTGATACGTATGAACAGTATGCCCGAAAGGTTTATTCATACGAATGGAGATGCGACTATGTCCAATCGTGCGTCTGAGCAATGCGAATGAGGTTCAGTCGTGCGAATGGCTCACTCGTGCGACTGAAGCTGCTGTTTTTCGAAAATTTCTAGGTTAAACGTGTTTTAGCCGTAACAATTCGAATTTCGCAAGGTCTAATCGCCTAAGTCCATAGAAACCAAACTTTGATGAGCAGGGAACGTCCAAGATCACTTTTGACACAAAAGATTGCGTTTTTAGTGCAAAAACACAAACTTTTTATCAATCTTGATTGAATCACACGTAATCAAGAGCCAAAGCTCTGATACCACTTGTAAGGACCTGGTATTTGAACGAAATACCTGGAGATTAGCGTGTAAACCAGATCAAATAGTGCCGAATCCTATTTGATTGGCGATCCAATCAGTGAGAACACACAAAGAATCAATCAGGAATTGAAACTAACGTTAGAAATCGATTGGGAATCGATCTAATGTGTTCTGTGAACTTGGAGAACGAATTGGGAGGCTTCTGGACGACTAGGGTACGTCTGGAATCGTAATTAATCGAGAGTACTTATTTTTCACGAATTTGGTTGTATTTATAGGTTGGTATTATTCAATCGTGCGACTGAACCATTAGTATGGTTCAGTCGTGCGATTGAACCATGCGGCTGTTTCATCCGCACGACTGAGTGTTCAGTCATGCGACTGAGCCAATCTTATGTGTCGATCATACGACTAATCCAGTCACCCGGTTCAGTCGTGCGACTGAGTCATTCGTATGAAGTTGTTCATGCTTATGGTCCATTCGCATGGGCCATTCGCATGAGAACTTCATATGTTAAGTTTGAATGTATTAATTAGTAAACATTATATGTAAACATTCAACCAATCACTAACCTAATTAAACAATTTTATATCAACTCATTAATGAAATATTAATCATTACAAATCACAATCAACCAATACCATTTCATTAATCATATCAAATTACACCAGAATTAGATAAACAAGATCTATTACATTTTATATCATGATCTAGGGACATACATGTATCAACAAAAGATAGGGGCATGATTTTAGTGGACAAAAATATCAGCAATCTTAATTGAGGGATTACTTGTAAACATATTTTGCAACCTAATTGAAGATCAAAGTGGTTTTGATTGTGATTATCATATTTTGATCTCTAATCTTCATGATTTGAATGAAGTGTGATTATCCTGGATTAACAATTTGGTATCAAAGCTAGGAACTTCATTCGAGATGACTGAGAAATGATTGTATATCTTCTTGATATGCTTGTTCTTGCATGACTTGCATTTTAAAATGAGAAATGATAGTAATTGATGTTGCTATCCGATTCACATCTTATTTGTAGTTGCAAGTGAAAGAAAATCAAACAGATTCTTTAATGATATGCTTGGTAGACTCAACCTGAGTAATAAAGTAGACAGCAACATAATGATTCAAATTAAAATATATGCTTAAGGATGTCTGGATATACGCAATCATTTTCGCCTACACGAAAACTAAGTCCTGATAAAAATTGGATTGAGAATGATCTTTCACCCACCCTGATACAAATCATATAAGTCATATCTTTGAGCCATGTTTGGTCTATTTATGTGTCTTGTGTATGTGCTAATCTCCTCTGCTCTATGAAAGTATTGACCTAGAGTGATGATCTCCTTCGCCGTACGATAGTACTGACCTGAAGCTCTCATCGGCACATGATTAAATGATCATCTCCTTTCTTATACATGAGTATAGACCTGGAGCTCTTACCATTTTGGGCTAAGTTGTGTCAAATCATCTAACGATGAATCCATCACCATATGCAATATTCTGTTGATAGTCACTTGCACACTAATGCACAAGCCTTACTCTATAAAGATCTTAACAAAATTCAAGAAAAGCCGGAGGTTGGGTGAGGGTTTTTGCAAAATGATTGTGGGGTCCTAGCATTCTAAAGTATTTAATCGGATCTTAACAATCATTTGCTGCTGGTTTAAAAGATAAGGCATGGGTTTAGGTGGACCACATATTAGCAATCATTATTGATCTATTTGAAAATTTCAAAATCATTCAAAAACTATCATTAGGTTCAGTTATAAGTGTGATCTTATCGCTTATCGATGACTAATTTCATCTTTGTGTTAAAGTATATCTAAAGAATATGATCTCATGATCGATTCAGTTCTCGGTTATACAAATATTTTAATAGATAAAAAAATGTTATAATAAAATTTTCTTTCAAAATTTATTTCAAAAATGTATATAATACAAATAAAAATTATAAAATATTTTCATTTCAAAATTTCTTTGAGTTCTTCCATATTATTCAGTTAAAATTTTATCATTTTTAATGCATTTCACAGAAATTGCGTACAACCGAACACGGGTTTGCTTTTTTTCAAACACAAATAAACACGGGTTTATTTTGATAAAATGAAATGATCTAATTAGAAATGTCAAGATTGTGTTTGTGAATGTGTTTCAGATATTTGTTGTAAGTGATAGCCGATCATTAGTTGAGTGGTGTACCTGATCAGAGAACCTGTTCCTCAAGTTTCTAGAAGATATCAAGCTAGGAATCCTCCTCCTACATCTTCTAAAGCACTCAAGATTAGACATTTAGGAAAATTGTTCCAATATCCACACAAAGGTTGCATTCAAAAAGGGGGAGCACTTAAAGCTTCAGTTTGAAGATCTTTCCAATGTTGACATCTTGGTGCTAAATTCGTATGAAGACGTCGATAATGATAGATGAAGGGGAAGTATTGTTAGAGCTGTACAAGATAGTCTATATTATCAACACAGTCGAAGTCAACAAAAGTGAACGTCACGGGGAAAGTCAACACGAAAGTCAAACCCGATACGTTCGAGATAAAGAACCGAGACGAGACATTGAAGCTTTAGATGACTAGGAGTTTTATTATAATAAATATATTTTGTGTGAACAAATTATATTTTATCTTGTATTAGTCATTTTTATGTTTTATATGTAATTTCCATTAATTAGCTTAAGTCTAGGGGATTAAGTGCAATGAGTGAATATTAGTCTAGACTATATATAGGTTAATTGTAATTAGGTTTTGAAAATGGTTTTATGACCATTTTATTGGGGGTTTTTCACTTTGTACAAATTATATGCAATCGTATTATATCAAATTTGGGTTTTATCATGTTATTATTGTTTGATCCATAAATCTTCATGATTTGATTCAAGTGTGATCAACATGGGCTAACAGTTGTTCTTAAAGTTGCTTTTAGAAGAGCTCCATTTGTCTTTGAAAGTTCCACACTTCGCTTCGGATGTCCTTTATTAGCAGCACCAAATATTCTCTAAGAGTTTGCTTTTTGGTTGCACCAGCACTTCTTGATCCAACTAAACTCCCCTAAGTGTTTGCTTTTTGGTTGCACCAGGGACAAAAGATGGTTATCTATTCTTTGTTCTTCCCTGAAGTTGTGTTGAGAACACCCTACAAGTCATTAGTGGACAGAAGATCTAGTCTGTCACTCTGAATGACATGCACCCTTTGTTGTGTCCCCCTGAACAGAGTTAGTTGATGGGAGGCATACCATACTCCCATCTAACTATTGATTCAAGGTTGGGACCTTCAACCATTTGCAGAAAGGCTTTGCCTTTGGTTGTTGATCCTTTCCTCTCCTCCTCTCTTAGTCTTAGCTCCTCTTCAATCTTGGTCCTTGCAGTTAGCTTGGCTAGATGAACACTGCTTAGATGATTCTTGATGTGAGAAACTATCTTGGAGTTGGAGGGGGTGGGAGAATGGCTTATCTGCTTCTTCTCTTTCTCATATAAGGAATCAGAGTTGAAAACAATGAGTTTTACAGCTTGGTCTAGTGTTCCTCTAGGTAGATAAAGGAATTGATCTCTTATGAGGGAACATGAGGAGCCATCAACATAAGTCAATTTGACAGACTCCTCCTCACAAGAGATGTCGCTCAAGGTTGTACACTTGGTGATCTTCATCTTGATCTCCTTAAAACTCCTCTAAGGAGAGATGTTTGGAAGGCTGAGGGGATGGTTTTAGTGGTTGTGGGTAGGCAATGGTGTTTGCGTTCTGGGAAGTGTTTTGGGCTTGAGGATGGGTAGTTGAGGTGGTTATGGTGATAGTGCGGAAATGGAGGATGGTGTAGGTTCAGGGGCGTAATGTTTAGAGGTAGGTTTAGTTTTAATGGGAAATGGGAAAGGGGTTGACTTAGATTGTTGTTTAGGTTGAGGTGTTGGCTTGAAGATCATCTGTTGTCCCCTTCTATACATCTACTTCCTTTTCCCTAAGCGAATGCCAGCTTTGATTTCACAGACATGTCGCTGCAAGGTCTTTTCAGACGTAGGACCCACCTTCCTGTCAGAGAAGCGATGAGCCCGGAGATAGTCCTTCATCCAGGCCTTATTACATATCTTCTTTACAACAGTGAGTCTTGCTTCTTCTTCATTCTTCTTCTCTCTTAGTTTCTCCTTTGTAGCTTTCTTCCTTTTCTTCTCCATTTGATCTTTCTCTTTATTGAAAAGCCATAAGATCGTATCATAAAAATGTGGAGACAAGTCTTCTAGAGAGAAACCTCTAAAGATCAGGAAATTTATCCTTTGCCTCCTTTGCTCCAAATCAGCCTCCCTTTCCTTCTTCTCTCTCTCTTCTTCTAGGGCCAACCTTGCTACATCTTCTTTTTAATCAATTTGTAGTAGGGTTGCCTTCTCATACTCATTTAGCTCCTCTAATAATAGTAGAAGCACTTCTTCATTGACAACTCCAAGCATGACATGCATGTCAATGATTTCCACCCTTCTCCGGTTGTTGATAGCCTCCTGGTTGGCTACAGCTGCTTTGCTGCTTGCAGCTAACAGCTTCCCAATTGAAAGTCTATCTTTCTATTTGAGTTTTTCTAACCTTTCTTCCTCCTGAAGCTGTTCCACAATCATCTTCCTTTTTCCTTTTACATCTTCGAAAGTGCTAGACTATGGGGGTTCTTGGATGGAATTTTCAAGTTGAGAGATGGTGGTTGAAGCTTGTTGTCGTGAAGTTGTTTGAGTGAGAGGTTGGCTGAGAAAATCCTCACTGTTTATCTTAGATGCAAGTTCTAGGATTGCATTTGTGATAACCAGATCATTGGATAAGGAAAATAGTCCTTCCTTAGCTTCCATCTATGCTTCGAAAGATTGAAATTGTTCTTTCGAGGCTTTGTCTTCTGCTTCGGATGACCTTAACAATGCACTCTTTATCCCAACTATTTTAGTTTCTTGGTCATCATTTCCATTTCCCATTCGAAATCAATCTCAGGTTCCATGTAGGCCTTAGGTTGACCAACTTTTTTGACAGCGGTATAAGGTGCATTCAACCTCTAAAGCTCTTCAACTCCAAAGTATGCCATAACAACATCAGGGATTGGTTGTTCAATGGAAGATCCAACCAGGAATTTGGAGAAGAATCTATTCAGATCTTGGAGCACCCTTTGATCCATTTGAAGAACAATTGGAGGAGGCTCAACAAAAACTATTGCTTGATGAGCAAGGTATCTTAAAATTAGGGATGTTAAAGCTTGGCTCTATGGTTCCACATGTGTTTGCCTCTGAACACTCTCTCCCTTTTTGGTAGCGTCATCTTGAGAGCTATTTGAGCTAGAGGAAGAGGTCATTGAGACCTGAATGGGTACGTGCCTAACAGATCTCTCAATCGGTTTCTCAACTAGTTGAGCCTTGAGATTTTCAATCTCAAGTTGCTGAGTGGCAGACCTATCCTTTAAATTCTTAACATTAGATTCAAAGTTTGAGACTTTAGAAAGTAGGTCTTGAATGGTGAGTTATAGACTTCCCTCATCTTCTTTTGAAGAAACGCGGGGAGATGAGGTAAGATACCTAGTATGTTCATCCTCACCACCAGATGTGGTTTCTAGGCACCCTGGTTTCCTATGCATAATGATGTCTCTTTCATAGGCATCAAAAGGCACAATTGTCATAGATTCAGACTCAAATATGTTACTACTGCTTTGAGGATACAATGAGGCTCCTTTAGTAGTGGTAGCTGAATCTACATGAGTCCCCTTTACATCAGTGGGACTCACCTCAGTAGGTTTTTGCTGATAGGGGCTACATGTAAAAGGTCCCTCTAAGATCTATTGATACCTAAGACGGTGTTGTGGATCAACTTCATTTCCATGAAGATACATAATCTCTTCATCAGTTCTTTTAATAAGTTAGTAAAGGATATAGAAGTTATACCTAACGACAAGGGACTTTGATTAATCTCTATTAGCATTGATCCTATGGTGGGGTTGTTCCTTTTTGGGTTCTCAAGGGAGTATAGAGATTCACCTTGAGGGTTATTAGCTTTGGTTTCGAGCTATTAGCATTGGTTTCGGGCTAAGGGAATTGAGACCGAGGAAACTCAAATTCTATGTTGAGGTTGATTATTAAACACGGTGTGACCTCAGACTGAGTGGGAGCCCATGTTTACACTCTAGTCTTTTTGGGTAGAAGGAGGGCCTTGATCAATCAGAGTAGACTGATCAAGGGTTTGTTTAAGGCGTCTCTGATATGTGTATTTGATGGGGTGAGAAGGTAGAACTGGTAATGTGAAGGTGGTTGCTGGTGTGGGTTCATCACTTGTGGGGTTAATAGGAATATCACCAAGAGCTATGCGCTCAATCATACCTGGGAGAAGTGGAATCTCTTCCAGTGAAGTTGGTGGACATCCTCTTTAGAAAATTGTGCTTTTGAGGAAGAGACCTTCAAGAACATGATATCTTCATCTTTGCATTCAAAAGTTTGTTATTAGAATAAGCAGGGACTGGGATCTTGTCATATAGCTCCTTCACACACAATATTGTCTATAAGATCACCTAGGTATAAAACTTGTGAAGATGAGCTTCCCCTCATAGATCCTTTGACTAAAGAGGATGAAGAGGAGATGATGAAGAATGGCTCTAAGAGGAGTGAAGAAGAGCATTCTAAGAAGGGTCATCATCCCTCTAAGGACAGTAAAGTTGCTGGGATGACTAAGTCTAAGAGAAAGAACTTGATTAGAAAGAGGAAAAGAGCAAGGAAGGCTCAAGAGATCAAGGCCACCTTCAGCTCTACACAGAAACAAGTATTTGTTTCTGTAGGATTTGAAGTGCTTAAAATTGAGGACATGAGCTTAAACTCCAACAACAAGAGTTCTAATTTATGTCTAAGTCATCCATCTCATGAAGAAGGCTGATAAGTTATGCACCACTACTGTACAACATGAACCATCAAGCTCCAAAGGTAGTTCTAACCCTACAAGAATTACCACATCATCTGAGCAGATGAAGATGGAGAGTGAAAGTGATCAAGTTCAGCATTGTTCATAAAAGAAGACTCCTAGAAGGAAGAAGATGGATTGTGTTATATGTGGGAGTACTTCTCATCTTGCTAAAGATTGTATCTACAATCCAAAGAGTACTCTCCACATCATAAAGAAAGAAACTTCTGAGAGTCTAAAGAGGAAGAAGAAAGCTTAAAAAGGAAAATCTATTTCCTTCAAAAGCTCCAAAATGAAGAAGAAGGAAAGTGGAAAATTGCCTTCGGAAGAATTGGTCTCAAAGGAAAGGAATACTTCCGAAGCACTTAAGTCTGCTGCAGTGCTAGCAGGATCTTCCGAAGGTCCAGTCATAAAAACTTCTAAAGCCATAAAAGCTTCCGATGTTTTGAAGGTCAAGTCCAAATTTCCAAAGGTGGTGTGGAAGATAAAGAAAGACCAAATGACTGAGAGTTCTCCATCAACAACAACAAGAGATCCTCAAAGCACAACTATAGGATCTATTACTGTTTCATTACCTTCTACTTCTTTTGATGAGCCCAAGACCAATAAGTATTGGGTTTCCAAATATAACTAATCATTTTCTTTGTGTAGGAACAGCTCAAGACAAACAAAATGTCTGGATCATTAATAGTGGTTGTTCCAGGCACATGACAGGAAGTAGGTCACTACTCTAAAATTTTGAAAAAATTGATGGAGGGCCAGTTGCTTTTGGAGGAGATGAAGGTGGCTACATTTCTGGAAGGGCAAGGTCACAATTAGTAAACTCAGTATTGAGAAGGTAAACTTTGTCAAGGAGCTTGGATAAAATTTTCTAAGTGTATCTCAATTTGGTGATCAGAGTCATAACATGCCCTTTACTGAGCATGAGTGCATTGTTCTCAAGCCTGAGGTGGTCATTCCTCATGACCATATCTTACTCGGAGCTCCCAAGAGAGGGAACATGTACAAGATGGATTTCCAAGAAACATCTCCTTTAGGAAAAGTTTCATGCTTTCTATTCAAAGCAAATATAATGAGTCTTTCCTTTGGCATAAAAGAATATGCCATGTAAACTTTAAAAACATGAATAAACTATTTAAGAATGATTTGGTAACTGGAATGCCAAAGAAAGATTTACAAGTGATGATCATTATGTGGCATGCCTAAAAGGGAAGCAACACAAGGTATCTCACAAACCAAAGGAAAGAAACTCCATCACTACTCCCTTACACTTGCTACAAATGGATCTCTTTGGCCCCACCAATTTAATGAGTCTAGGAAGGACCTCTTACTGTTTAGTGATCACAGATGATTTTACAAGATTCACATGGTCTTCTTCCTTAGAACTAAGGATGAGACTCCTGAGATTCTGAAAAATTTCATCTTAAAGATTTAGAATCAATGTGATCACAAGGTCAAAACCATAAGATGTGATCAAGGAACTGAATTCAAGAACCAAATCCTTGATACATTTTGTGATGATAAGGGTATTACAAGACAATATAGTACTCCCAAGACTCCTCAACAAAATGATGTTGTTGAGAGAAGAAACAAGACACTTATTGAATCTACAAGAACTATACTGTCTGATTCTAAATTGCCCATCACCTTCTCAGCTAAGGCAGTCGACACTACCTGCTATGTGCAAAATAGAGTTTTAATGGTTAAGACTCACGGTGAGACTCCTTATGAACTTTAGCACAAGCGGAAACCTTTCATTGGTTTTCTAAGGTCATTTGGATGTCCTTGAACCATCTTGAATACCAAAGATCAAATAGCCAAGTTTGCTGAGAAATCAAATGACGGACACTTCATTGGATACTCTTCCAAGCTAAGGCTTATAGAGTATACAATCTTAGAACTAGAGTAGTTGAAGAGTGACAGGATCAGTGATCTCAAGTTTGATGGATTAGAGTGTAACGCAGCGGAATAAGAACAAGAATTAGACAAATTATAGCAAGAATTTGATATTCGTATGCATTAAGAACAAATATGGTTGTAAAGAGAGAATATATTTCTGTGAAAAGGAATGTTTCAATAATATCAAATGTTTCTGCTCAATCATTCACAATTACAATAAGGTTGACACTCCTTATATAGAGTGCAATCACTGCTGATATCACGGGATAGTGACATCTGGCAGATTTGTTACAAAAATACCTAAAACTTAACAAACTACTGAAATGTTCACAACTACTGAGAACATATCAAAGTGCTAAGTATAAAACATAAAACTACTGATACGAAACTACTAAAGCTACAACGACTGAAGAACAAGCTCTTCAGTCGTTTTATAAAACTACTGAAAGGAAAAACATAAAACTACTGAAAGAAAACCGTCACAACTATTGAAGAAGACCTCTTCAGCTGTTGTGACAACGACTGATACTTGGTCTTCAGCACTTGTCTTCAGACTTTGTCTTCAGCACTTGTGTCTTCAGACTTTGTCTTCAGCACTTGTGTCTTCAGACTTTGTCTTCAGCACTTGTCTTCAGACTTTATCTTCAGCACTTATGTCTTCAGACTTTGTCTTCAGCACTTGTGTCTTCAGACTTTGTCTTCAGCATTTGTGTTTTCAGACTTTGTCTTCAGCACTTGTGTCTTCAGACTTTGTCTTCAGCACTTGTGTCTTCAGACTTTGTCTTCAGCACTTGTGTCTTCAGTTGTTGTTGTGACGTCTGTGGGACTTAAGGTTTTTCTGATCCGGCTCATTGGTTCTTTTTGGTCCAACAAAGAGTAAGCCAATGTGACTTTCAGTGAGCACACTCCTAGTGTGAAAGGTTCTAGTCCTAATTGGCTACTTGATCTTGATTTAGTTAATAACTGTTTTAACAAATCTTATGATCATGTTTCAGGATCTACAAACATAATACCTATAGGTGATCCAGATCCAAGATATGAGTTGAGAAGACCTTCAAGCTATACATCTTCAACTCCAGTTGTAACTAACTCTGCAAATGAATTTTCTATCAGCAAAACAATGACAATTCAACTGATATATCTTAGATGCCTTCAAATTCCAACACAGAGGCTCCATAACCAGATAAAAAAGCTTCAAATGTAAAAGAAAATAGTGGTGGTGATAGTGATCAAGAATCGCTTGATGCTGACAGCCACTCCATAGAAGACAACATCAATGATGTCACACACTCTTTAGATCAATTCTCTCTTGATAAGTGTGATGATGTGGTAGGAGAAACATCAATGCTTGATCTAAATTTCTCTAGTTTTGATCTCTCTCAGCAACTTGTTGTGATCCCTCAGCTAAGGATTCACATGTCTCATTCCCCCACAAACATCATTGGAGATGTTGACACAGGGGTAAGAACAAGAGGACAAACCCATGAAGAAAATGTTTGTCTTCACTCTTGTTTCTTATCTAAGATAGAGCCCAAGAAGATTGATAAGGCTCTGAAGGATAGAACTTGGGTTGAAGCTATGCAAGACAAGCTACTTCAATTCAAAAGACAAAAGGTTTGGAACCTATGTCCTCTTCTCCAAGGGAAGACTACTATAAGAACCGAATGGGTGTTTAGGAACAAGAACGATGATAGAGGACTTGTTGTCAAAAACAAGGATAGACTAGTTGTTTAAGGGTACAGATAAAAAGAAGCAATTTACTACACTGATGTCTTTGCTCATGTAGCAAGACTTGAAGCTTTGAGAATATTCCTAGCTTTTGCTATATCCAAGAATTCCAAGGTCTACCAGTTTGATGTCAAGTGTGCTTTTCTATATAGGGTGATTGATAAAGATGTGTATGTCAAACAAAAACCTTGTTTTGCAGATCCAGATCATCCTGACTATGTTTGTAGGCTTGATAAAGCTCTTTATGGGTTGTACCAAGCTCCAAGATAGAGGTATGAGACTCTATCTTAGTATCTCTGTCAGCATACTATAGATGGAACTCTATTCATCAAAGAAACAGAGAATGCCTTATTGCTATTTCAAGTATATGTAGATGATATCATATTTAGGTCAACCAATCCAAAGCTCTGCAAAGACTTTAAGAACCTGGTGAATAATAGATTTGAAATGAGTGCAATAAGAGACTCAATTTATTCTAGGATTTCACGTGAAGCAAGTTGATAGTGGCATCTTTATAAGTCAATAAAAGTATGTACAAGACATACTTCAAAGATTCAACATGATTGACTGTAAGGTTGCTAAGACACCCATAGCTATAAACCACTACCTTAGACCTAATCTTGAGGATGAGAGTGTAGATGAACATCTTTATTGGGCTATTATTAGGTCACTTATGTACCTCACAGCTTGTAAGGGAATTTATCAGGCTATCATGTTTGCCACTTGTATTTGTGTAAGATATTAAGCCAACCCCAAGATGTCACATCTGGTCACTGTTCGGAGAATTCTATGATATCTCAAAGGTGCTTCTACATTAGGCCTCTGGTATCCAAAGAATTCTGACTTCAACCTGTATGCATATATAGATAGTGACTATAGTGGTTGTAATATGACTACAAAGTCTACATTTGGGGGATGTCAATTCCTTAGTGGAAGGACTGTCTCATGGTAATGCAAGAAACAATCCAGTGTGTCTATATCAACTGCTAAAGCTAAATACATTACTGCTGCTAGTTGTTGTGCTTAAGTGTTTTGGATTCAGATTCAACTTTAAAGAGACTTCTATCCACATAGCCAACAATAGTGTTATCTCTATTACAAAGAATTCTATATAGCACTCAAGGACAAAACAAATCAACATCCGGTATCATTTAATTAAAGATAACTTTGAAAAGGGATTAATCAAAGTGGTCAAAGTTAACACAAATGAACAATATGCTGATCTATTCACTAAAGTGTTTAATGTACAAAGATTTAATATCTTATATCAGCTATTAGGATGATTAACTTCAAGTAGATTTTATTTAAAATTAATCCATATTATTTCAAAAAACAATGTTGTCTATTTCATCATCTTCATAAGCCCTTGTTTACTTCGAAAGATATTTTCTTACCTTCGAAAGAAAATTATTTAATTTAAAACAAATAACTAGTGATTTCAACTTACATTTGGAAGAAAATTATATAAATATATTCCGAATCATAAATGAATATAAGTACTTATATGTTTTTTAGGAACAACTTTCATCCGAAAGCAATTTAAGTCTTAGAAGATTTTGTTTCTCTTAATAACAAAATCTTCAAGTCTACATATCTTCCGAAGTAAAATTCTCTATAATCTTTGAAACTTCTTTTGAAGCCATTTTAGCTTCGGAGGCTTTTATCAAAACTTCCAAAGACAAAATACCTTCGAAAGATTTTCGTCTTGCAAAAAACTACCTTTTTGGGCACTTTTTCAGAGGTGGTACCGACATCCGGATTTTAAAGTTTATCCTCTTTCATTAACTTTGTCTTAAATCTATTTCATATAAATATACCCAATAGTTCCCCTCTTTTTCACTCTCCTACATCTGCAAATCTCTCTTAACCTAAATTCAACCATAACCGCCTTTTTTCTTATCTTCTTTCACAATTAAGCTTCCTCAAATGGCCAACTTCAACCATAGAAACAACCCTGATTTCTTCATGTAACTCCACATGCAACACAATCTGGTTACTCTATCGGACTCTGAGAAAGATTCTAGTTTCTCAAAGGTCTGCCGTTTATTGGCTCTTCCTTACTACTTAACCTCCCTTACCACTGATCCTTTTCTCTATAAGGATCACCTTTTGGAATTTTGGAAGACTTCTGAAGAGGTCATCATGGATCGGCAGAAGGTACTATCTGCCACAGTGCAGGGGAGGACATTCTTTATCACTCCAGCCATTATCAACACCCATCTTCAACTAGATGATGTAGAAGGTGAATTGTACTTTCCAAAGGAAGCTGTCAATCATTCCTTTGAGTAGATGGGCTATGAAGGAGATTTCTTTATAAAGACCTTCAGGAAAGGGAAGGACTCATCCTAGTGGAAGTACCTACTCCATATGGTCATCCATAACTTATCCATCAAGCATGGGGGATGGGACCAGATTTTTGAAGATCACTCCTTCATAGTATATGGAATGGTCTAGGTGGTCAATTTTATGCACTCACAGTTTGTGTATACCATTTTACTTGTTAACTTAGACTCCTTAGAGTATTACATGTTCCCTAGATATGTTCAACACATTCTCAACTGTGAACTGGGCTCATAGTTGAGGGGAACAGGTAATATTTTTAAACTGATACTGATGAAGCCCGACATCTTTAAGACTATGAAGAAGCCAACTTTTGGCTTCTTTAGGGTAGAACAACCCTTGTCCCAAAAATGTTAAAGCTCATTGCTCAAGGTGACAACCTAGCAGCACAAGCTAGTGTTGAACCCACATCTTCTACTTCTTATCCACCTAAACAGCCATAAATACTTCTCACCTACCAAAGAAAATCCATACGAACCCCTACCCAGGCTATTGAGCTTGTGGAGGCCCTCATATCACAACCCACATAGGAGAAAGTGGACACTGGAGCTACCACTTCTCCTGAGGAGCAAACCACTCCTATCTTATCAAGAATCAGTACTAAGGTTCCTAATACTTAGCCTAATAAGCTCATTACCCAAGCAGTCTTAAGCCTTCACTCAAAGTCTCAAAACTCTAGTAAACAACCTTCAAAGGACAGTTACCATCCCCATCCTCATGATCTCAACCAACCAATACCCAACCTATATTCTATGATGATGAAGACATGAGATTTAGTGAGTATCATGAGTCTCTCTACTCCTCGCTACCCAAAGAGAGATGAGTACTCCTGCTTCTCCCTTGTCTAGCCCATATCATCACCTAATGTTAAGGTGAATCTCCCTGACTCTGTTCAGGAAATCCATATGGAAGAGGCTCTCACTTTTGCAAGTGATTACATCATTAGGACCTCAAGCATGGCAACTCAGGCCATTGACACTTCATCTCAAGTTGTTAGAAAGCAGGGGAAATCCAGGAGCCAAGAACACCATGCTGGGGTGAGAGAGAAGACTTTGATTTAATTCTCTAACCCCCTCCCTGATGATTCTTTTGATGAAGATAAGGGGAACATGAGACTAAAGGTGCAGAAATTGTCAAAAACATCCTCCTATTTAGTCTATAAGGTTAGTCACTTGGAATCTCAAGTGACTACCTTATACAACTGGGTCAATGATCAGCAACATGAGATTTCTTATCTGAAGGAGAAACTAGCTAGAAGACCTTTAAGGAAAGCTCATCCAGGAACACAAAAACCTATCGATGTGATAGACCTAACTCCTAACTCACCTATGCAAATGGGTTATGCTACCAAAAAGGGGGAGAAAAGTCTCAACAATCACAAAACCTGGGAGTTCCTCACAGAGTATGTACATTAAGGACTTGTCATCCTCACTTCCAATTGTTCATACCAAGGACCCCCTCAAGCTCACATTGATGTGGACTCCCTCATTTAAAGTTTAATTGGGGAGGGAATT
Source organism: Flaveria trinervia (assembly GCA_025506515.1). NCBI lineage: Eukaryota > Viridiplantae > Streptophyta > Magnoliopsida > Asterales > Asteraceae > Flaveria > Flaveria trinervia. Next base: position 76,590 of record JACCIX010000114.1, on the reverse strand, counting down.
CCAAGGGTAATGTCATCTCCACCCCATAGAGCTTAAACTTATATAATTGGGTGGAGGTATGATGCTGATAGAAGAGCCCTCATACTTCAAAGAGTTCAAGGGTAGCAAGAGATCTTCAACATTCAGACCTTTAACTAATATGAACGTCTTGATCTAGTCAACATTCCATTTTCCAACCCAAGTCAATTCAAGAAAGCTAGAAGAATGGTTTAAAGGATTCAAGACAAGATTGTTGAAGTGTTCAAACAAATAGGAGCAGGCAATGTCATTGGTCAATAAGATGTTAAGGTGGACCCTAAGATTTTAAAGGGAAAACCTGAACTGAAGGCCCAGTGATAGAACTTGTGAGCACTATCACACAAATAGCAACTTCAACATCCCAATCCCTCAGTGAAACATTTGCTAGTGAAGGTGTATCACAACCTCTCTCCAGCTAGAGCCTGGATGCTCCTCCAAGCAATGAAGGCCAACTCTCTCACCACCCTAAGTCACAAAGGTCTGTGGGTGACAAAAGGAAAAGGTTAATGAGTTCTGAGGAGATTGAGGAGGAGGAGAGAGAGGAAAATGAAGCAAATGGGACAAAGTTCCACTAGGTCCTTAGGCTTCATGGAAGCTACAATCAGGGTTGCACCCAGACCAAACAGTTAGAATAATAAGTTAAGAGCAGTTATGATTAACTACTTGCAGACTAGGAACTATGATATAGATGATATTATCTCTCTCCCTTATATGATTTGAATAACTAGCATACATGGAACTGGTCTAAAAAGAGGAAGGATGCAGTCTAAAAAGAGGAAGGAAGAAACAAGGCAGAAAAGCTATACAAACATGCTCCAACCTCTTCCCATTTCAATAGAGTCTTGAATAAGAGGCTGTGGCAACTAAACAAGCTTAAGTAGATAAGAAAGCTAATAGAAAAAAACATGATCAACAACCTGAGTGCCACATGTCTCTATCAGGCAGTTGTACTTTGTCCCTTGTCATATGAGTACATTGAGTTTGAATACTTTAAGGAGCTTGAGCTACAAGTTTAAAAGGAACAAAAAATCAGCTAAGAGGAAGATAAGGGAAGAAGTATAAAATTCAAGAGCCATCATCCAAAAGAGTCAAAAGAAGTCTGCTGATAGGCAGAGGATGGTGAGCTTCTTGAAGTTGTTTGGATTTTCCGGAAGGAGATTTGGCCCAATGTCTTTATCCACCATGGATGAGGACATTAGGGTGATGAAGCAGAAGATCAAGAGAAGAGAGCTTGTTGACTTACACTCCCCATCATGTCAAGCCATTCCAGAAGTGGAGGTTAAGGTTGAACACTTTAAGACAACACAACCTGGGCCTCCTACTAAACATCAGCAAGCTTCATCTTATGATCTTCAGTATTTTACAACTCTCTCTCCTTCTGAACCTATGAGGGAGGAGAACCCAACTAAGAAGGACAAAACAGAACAACTTGGTGCTGAAGGCCTGTCCTCTTAGTTGAAAAGGAAGAAAAGGATGGCCACAAAGTCTGTATCAAATAAGAAATCAAACGCATCCATTTCCAGACATCAAGATGAGTTGGAGCATCCTAAGCATGTGCAAGAAGAAGTTGATCAACCCATTCCAACTTAAGTAGAGCCTCTTGCATCAGGAAGACCCATCTTGTCTTAGACCTTTGCTGCTAATCTAAACAGATAGTATGTCATAAGAGAACAAGGTGGTCAAGATGTCCACTTCTGGAAAGAAACGCTTAAACTATCTTTTCATGATCTATTTGACATGGGAAGGTATTTTGAAAGTCTAAGTGATCATGACCAATTGGGGAAGAAAGGAATGGTCATGATCATGATGATGATTATCAATATCTAAAGACATTTCTTTCTATTAGTAGCATCAACCTTATGAAATGAAGACAAATTTATTCCCTAGACTTTGAAGAACATGCTTTCTCTCATATACTTTTCATAAAGTTGACCAACATTCCGCTGCAACTCTAAAGACTCACAAGTTATACAAGTTGGTGAATGATCCATGCTTTTTGAAACTGTACATTGAGGTCTTGAGTCTATAACTTTCTACTTTATGTACCTTTTTCCTTTTTGTAATGTTGCACCCTGAAAGGATCATACATGCCAATTTAATGGGTGAGTTGATGGTTGTTTTGCTGAAATCCCATAAGTCCACGAAAAAATGCAGATGAAGATCCTGCACAAGAAAAACCAAGTATGGTCTTCCGTATTTGTTAATGCGGAAGACATAAAACAAATACGGACAAGCATTTGTTCTTCCACATTAACCAATCCGGAAGACCAATTAGTAATGCGGACAAGACTTTACTCATTCGCGTTTTCCAATGCGGATGATCGGACAAATGCGTAGAAGTATTTGTTCATCCGCATTAACCAATGCGGATGACCAACATACTAATGTGGATGATCAAGTGAAGAACTGCTGATCAAGTCAACTCATCCGCATTTGCCTATGCAGATGAACAAACAGAGATACGGATCAAGACTTAGACTAGTTCTGATATAATAGGTAAGGGTAGTTTAGTCATTTTGTAAAGGCATCTTGTCTGCCTATAAATAGAATAGATAACCTTGTACATGAGGTGATAGAATTTTAGACAATCACAATATTCGTATTCTCTAGGTGTATTATTACTTTTCTTGCTAAACCTTAGCAGTCTTTGTAATCAATCAACTTTATCAATATATACAAAAGCATTTATGAGTATTTCTTCTACATCGAATGTTTCTTGATTGTATGATTCCACCATTCAATCATTAACTCAGTCACTATATTCGATCCTTAGTGAGAATCTCAAACTCTCTAACCCAATCAATTGGTATCAGAGCTTTGGCTCTTGGTTCTTGTTCAGGTCTACCCAAGACCTTAATAAAATTCGATTGATCTGGTGATTGAGTTACTAATAGAGTATTCCATCATCTCTAATTAGTAAATAGCAGAAAATACTCCTGTAAAAAGTTCTTACCGAAACATTCACATAAATCAGTTACTACTCAAGCGATTTTTGTCAAGAACTTAGCTGAAACCAAAAACAAGAAACTCACTAAAGTAACAGATCTGATTCTGAAATCTGTTGGACTATTTGAACAAGTTGGATTAATCAATCTTAAAATTCATCTAATCGGTAATTAAAACAAGTCAAAAACTACCTGTTAAAATGGATTCTAATAGTTTCTCAAAACCTGGTCATACACCTAAACCTCCTATGCTTAAACACAAATCTGAGTTTAAACAGTGGAAAATCAAGTTTAGGAATTACATCAGAAGTGTAGATCCTGATTATTGGATCTCAATATGCAAGGGGCCACACATCCATGTCACGCTGTCTGCAGATCATGCTACAATTTACAAAACTACAAGGATACCTATTGAAGATCTAACTCTTGATGATAAGGATCATAAGAAAATCAAGATTGATCTAGAAGCTTACTCCATCCTAACTCAAGCACTCACGATGGATGTGCTGAAAAGATTGGAGAAGTATGGTACTGCAAAAGCTATGTGGGATGCACTGAAAATATGTGTGAAGGAAACAGTGAGGTAGCAGAAATTAACAAGGATAAGCTTGTTAATCAGTATGAACATTTCATCACACCAAGGGGGAGTCCATATCCAAACAACTGCATAGATTATACAGTTGGTAAATTACTTAGAAATCATGGGAGTCACTTACAAGATCAAGGAATTAAACAAGAAAATGCAACACATCCTCCCTGAAAGCTAGAAACAGAATGTAACAATGCCGAAAAATACTCTTGATCACGAGAGTACTACTTTGGATATCATGATAGCCAAAATAGAAGCATTGGAACTTGATGAAAGAAGTAGAAATCTTGGTGGACCAAGAGTGATTGAGGCTTAAAAATTCCATCAGAATCTCATTCTATGGAAAATGCCTTCATCACTAAGGAGGATGATTTCATCTCATCAAGAGATCAACTGAACAACACAGGGTTCATTACAACTCCACCAACCAATCATCCATCAACATCATCTCAAGCATCTAGAGTTACTACTGCTCCTGCAACCACTTCTGAAGACACAAGATCAGAAGAACAAAAGGCAATTTACAATGCCTTTATGGCAAGCTTTGAAGCATACTTAGGATGAGTACTCACTTCTGCTCATTTGATCCAAGAAGATCTGGAGGAAATAGATCTAGATGATGTGGAAGAAATGGATTTGCAATGGCAAATGGCCATGATTGCTATGAGAGCAAAGAAATTCTTTAGAAAAGGTAGAAAGCTTAGCCTTAATAAGAATACAAAACTTGGATATGATAAATCCAAAGTGAATGCTTCAATTGTGGTATGGCTGCCACTTTTCCATAGAATGCAATGCCCCTAAGAGAAACAACTTTCAAAGAAATTCTCAAGGCCAGCCATCATCACAATCCAACTCAAGCTTTCACTCCAACAATCAACAGCAGCAGTATCATCATCCATAACAACACCAATCATATCAAAATCCACCTTAACTGACAAACCAAGCTCATGGAAGCAGTCAGTCATCTGCCAATGCTCTCGTGATAAAGCAAGATGGATTATGTGACTGGAGCATGTATGCAGAGGAAGTCAAGCCTCATTTCAAAATCATGCACTTATGGCTCACATCAACGATGGTCCATCTCTAATGTCTACTGAGGTAAAATCTAACCTTTGTAGTGAAAAATGTATTACTGAGTTGCAAAGTTATAGAGAGCATAACCATAAATTGCCTGATAAAACTAAAGAATAAAGGTGAAGTTAGAGATGATGAAAAGAGAGATAAAAGGCTTTAAAATCAAAATTAAATCTCTTATCTCTAACATTGAAAAACCACATGGTGAAAAGTACACTCTTGCAGCTAAGAATGAGCTACTTACTGAAAAGTTAGCTCAATCTAAGCTGAACATACATTGACTGAAGTGAGACTTGAAAAGTTTCAGATGTCTTCAGTTAAGCTGCAAGAGATGCTTGATTCTCAAAAGGATCCAAAGGACATGTCGGGGATTGGGTATAATTCATGTCCTCCACCATACAATGACAACTACACTATCATGCCTGAATCTGTCTCTCTCAATGAGGAAATTGAAACTAAAACTATGGAACCAAAATCTATAGTAAAACAAGTGACCAATCCTCAAAACAAACCTGATGTTTATATTGAAACAAATGAGGATAAAATCAAATTACGTCACCTGATCAAAATCAAAAAGTGCTCAGACAAGGCAGTGAGTGTCATAAAACCCACAAGCCCCGTAAAAGCAAAATTGTTACTTTCATAAAATTCATACCTTCTGTTCTAAAAGTTAAAAAGATGTATGTGAAATCAGTGAAACCCACTGCTGAGAGCAGTTCTGATAATGGGTTGAGGAAGAATAATACTTATGTTTTAAACCTGTGTTCTGCATCACCTGAAGAAGAAACATGTCTTTTGTCAAAAGCATCATTTGATGAGTCACAGCTTTGGCATAGATGTTTGGGGCACACCAACTTTATAAACATGAACAGATTGGTCAAAGGAAACCATGTCATTGGTCTTCCACAAAAAGAATTTCACTTTGTTGATCACTGTTCAACGTGCCTCGGAGGAACACAACACAAATCTTCTCATAAGTCCAAGCTGGTGAACAAAAACAATACTCCATTAAAGCTACTTCATATGGATCTGTTTGGACCAACTCATGTCATGAGTATTGGAAAGAAACAGTATTGTTTGGTGATCATTCATGACTTTTCACAATTCACATGGGTGTTCTTCTTACTTCAGAAAAATGAGGCATCCCAAATAATTCAAAACTTATCACACAAATTGAAAATCAACTTGATCTTAAGGTCAAAACAATCAGAAGTGATAATGGAACTGAATTCAAAAATGAAGACATGAGTTCTTTATGTTTAAGCAAAGGCATTGCTCATCAATTCAGTGCAGCTACAACTCCTCAACAAAATGGGGTAGCTGAAAGGAGAAATAGAACACTGATTGAAGCATCAAGAACAATGCTAGCCGATGATAAGCTGCCAATAACCTTTTGGACAGAGGCAGTTAACACATCATGCTTTGTACAAAACCGAAGTCTAATTGTAAAAGAAAGCAACATGACTCCATATGAACTACTTTTTCATAGAAATCCATTCATTGGATTTCTTAATCATTTGGTAATCCTGTCTTAATATTAAACACCCCAGACTATCTGGGAAAGTTTTCATCTAAGTATGATGAAGGATTCTTTGTAGGTTATTCTTCTGTTTCAAAGGCTTACAGAGTGTTTAATCCTTGATTCACATTATTGATGAATCAACAAATGTTCAATTCAAGGAACATCCGTTTCCCAAATCTATAAATGGTCCCGACTGGTTGTTTGATATTGACACGTTTACAAAATCATGTGATCAATTTTACTTGTCTGATGCAAGTAATCTCCATTCAGATGACACGTCTTCAGCTGTAGAAAGAAGAAATGACTTTCCATTAATTCCTCCTACATCTGCTGAATACATGAATGGAGATGTTCCTCTCCAAGCTGATCCTATCAGACAACCATCACTAAATCAGAGTGTTTCAACTAAAGGAGGTCCAAGCCTATTACCATCACACTCAGATGACCTTTCAACTAAGATCAGAAATCAGAAACAAGCCACTCCTCCATTTGAAACACAAAGAACATCAAATGATGAAAGTAATCACAGTGCTGTTGAAGCTGAAGCAGGAGCTGAAACGGAGTCTGACAACCTTCATAATTCAACAACAGTACAAGATGAAGGTGCCTCTAACCATAATGAACTGAATGTCTCCAATCTTGATGTAATTATAGCTGGTGACTCAATTCGAACCACCAGAATACACAAGAATCATCCAGTTGAAACCATTATTGGTGATCTTAATGAAAGGGTGACAAGAAGCAAGTCTGGTATTGCAAACATCTGTTTGTTCTCATGCTTCCCCTGCCAAACAGTACCTAAAAATATGAAAGAGGCTCTTCAAGACAATAGCTGAATTGAAGCAATATAGGAAGAATTGCTCCAATTCAAGAAGCAATAAGTATGGCAAGTGGTAGATCTTCCCGAAGGACAATATCCTATCGGTACCAGATGGCTGTACAGAAACAAGACTGATGATAGAGGGATCGTCATTAGAAACAAAGCAAGATTAGTAGCGCAGGGATACAATCAAGAAGAAGGAATCGACTATGACGAAGTGTTTGCACCTGTTGCCAGATTAGAAGCAATCAGAATCTTTCTAGCATATTCTGCATCCATGAAATTCACTGTTTATCAAATGGATGTGAAGTGTGCCTTTTTGCATGGAAAGATTGCTGAAGAGGTCTATGTGAGTCAACCACCGGGCTTTGAAGATCCAGATTTCCCTCACAGAGTCTACAAGCTTGATAAAGCTCTGTATGGTCTTCACCAAGCTCCAAGATAGTGGTATGAGACTCCGTCATCTTTTCTCCTTGAACATGGATACGAAAGAGGAAAGATTGATCAAACTCTCTTCAGAAGAAGATGAGGAAAAGACAAGCTGTTAGTCAAGATGTATGTGGATGACATCATTTTTGGCTCCACAAACAAGCAGCTCTGCAAAGAATTTGAAGACCTTATGCATTCAAAATTGCAAATGAGTGCTATGGGGGAACTCACTATCTTTCTAGGGGTGCAAGTCCAACAGACAACAGCTGGAATCTTCATCAATCTATCAAAATACATGGAAATTATGCTGAATAAATTCCACTTTGCTGACTGTTAGTCTATCAGAACTCCTGTGGATCCTAAAGTGAAGACTGGACCTGACGCTGAAGGCAAATCAGTGGATCAAACTCACCATCGATCAATGATTGGTTCACTTATGTATCTAACAGCCAGTAGGCCTGACATTATGTTTGGTGTTTGTGTGTGTGCCAGATATCAAGCTGACCCAAAAGAATCACATGTGAATGTAGTCAAGAGGATATTCAGATATCTAAAGGACAAACTAGCTCTTAGATTATGGTATCCAAAAGAAGGAGACTTCAATCTCTATGCCTTCACAGACAGTGATTATAGAGGATGCAACTTCAACAGAAAATGCACCTCTAGCGGTTGTCAATTTCTTGGTCCCAGACTGGTCTCTTGGCAATGCAAGAAGCATACAAACGTGTCTGTATCAACAGCCTAAGCTGGGTATATTGCAGCATCAGCCTGTTGCTCTCAAGTACTCTATATTCAAAACCAGATGCTTGATTTTGGTTATAACTTCTTGCACACACCAATTCACATTGACAACACTGCAGCTATTCTCATAACCAATAATCCAGTTCAGCACTCAAAAACAAAAAATATTGAAATTAGATATCACTTTTTGTGAGACTGTGCTGAAAAAGGGTTAATCAAATTGATTCAAGTACCCACTAAAAATCAATTAGCTGATTTGTTTACTAAGGCATTTGAACCTGGTAGGTTTGAAGTCCTGGTTCAGTCAATTGGCATGATTAACCTTGAGTAAAATTAATTCAAAACATCAAAAACAAGTAAAAAATACTAGAAAAAAACACAAAAAGGAATCAATTTTATGAAGAATAGATTATCATAAGGAAATGATATAATTACAGTCGTTATATCATTTAGTGTGCTTAATTTCAAAATTGCAAGACTATCATGACTTACCAGATATGTTGGTAGGCTCAACTTGGAAGAGAAGATACATGTAGTGATGAACTAAAAAAATCTATTCAGTAGTGAAAGACTCATCACAAAGTATAGGTATGTATTGGCTTATCTGAGTGCATGTGTGAGTAGTAACCTAAACACACCAGGTAATGATGCTTTATGAATCTCTTTCATCCACATCAAGTTTCATATTTGTTTTGCTGAGCAAATACCTGATGAAACAAGCACAAAGTGTAGATGTAATGATCCAAAAGATTCCTAATGAGGAACACATCCAAATTGGATGAATCTACAAAAGCAATACATTCCAAGTGAATGAACAAAAGAATCCTACCATGGATCACCTTACAAAGTGAAGTAAAAAGAATCCCAATGTATATCATCATGAAAAGGATCAAAGTAAAAGAATCTCAATAAGGATCAGTAAAAACGAGGTCTCATAATTAAGTAACCTGGTAAGGAAAGTTGTGAAAAAGTCCTACCATGCATTGTATAAGGATGGTTGATCATTCCATGCTTGTGTATGAGGTACATATTGAATAATTAAATCAACCAAAACATGATAAACATCATTTGCATCAAAATATCAACCAGATATGAGTTTAAGAGGACAAACATACCTTCAATCATCAAGTTCATAAACATGTCCATTTTATCATAAAGGATGCACATGTGCAATGTAAGATTGATATGATCCCAACAAAAGATATACTTCTCTTCATTATCAATAATCAATGTATATAATTGTCAAAAAGTTTTAAATCTTTAACGTTCGTATCCAAACTTGGATATAAACTTTAGGGGAGTAATTTAAAATTTTTGATTAAATCTTTATAGATTGTTACTATCTTAAATTACTTTCTTAAAAACATTAAAAACAAAAGAAAAAGAAAATGCATGTCAATAACTTCATAAGAAAAATCCAGCCTATGCAGATTCTTGGAACCATGAAAAGTCCAAGATAGTCAAACAATTAGAAACTTGTATCACTTCTAATGTATAAGTCAATCCAAGCAAGAATGACAACTTCAACAGCCAATAACTTCATAAGAAAAATCAATCAATGACATCTCTTCATAACATGAAAAATCAAAACAGTCACATTAACTTATGATTAAGTTCAAAAGTTAATGTAGGTAAGTGCATTGGTTAATGCGGGTGAAGGTAACCCATGCTTTTAACCAATGAGGATAGCTTTTTATTTCCAAGTGAAACTAATGCGGACAATGATTGTTCTCTAGCGCATTAGTGTGTTACAAGTATACATGAAATTTTAAAGTGTTAAAATCTATGCGGAACAAAAATTGTTCTACCGCATTTGTAAATACGGATAAAATAATTATCAAGTGTTCAACCGCATTTGTCAATGCGGACAAACTTTGAAGTGTCCAACCCCATTTGTCAAATATGGATGAAATCTACACTTTCGCATTTGTTTTACTCATCCGCATTTATGGATACATATCTTCAATGTTCATATATTTTCAAGCAGAAATAATTAAGTGATTAATCTCCTGTCAATTAATGATGATCAAGTAAATGTGGAGTTTATTCTATCGCATTTGCTACAGTGAGCAAATGTTGACAAAGTCAGATCTTCTGCATTTGCTACAGTGAGCAAATGCTGACAAATTTTATTCAACCGCATTTGCTACAATGAGCAATGCTGAATAAGTTGTGTCAACCGCATTTGTTACAGTGAACAAATGTTGATGAACTTAGTTCTTCCGCATTTGCAACAGTGCACAAATGCGGATAGAAGAAAACAAAAGTAACAAAACTTCTGTATTTGCTACAGTATGTAAATGTGAATGCCCAAAATCACAAGCTAACTCTTCCACATTTCCAACAGTAAACAAATACGAATAGCAAAGTTATTGAATTTTCTTCCACATTTACTACAGTATACAAATGCGGATGACCCAAAGACTTAAAATTTACTCTTCCGTATTTGCTACAGTATTTTAAAAATGTTACCGCATTTGGTCTGAAACTTGTAAAATTTTGTAAAAGCCATTATTTGACTATTTACAGGAATTTCAAAGGGTCATTTAATACTTTTCAAATCTAAGAAACTAAATAGTGACACGAGCGCAAAAACGCACAGAACCTTCTTTGATCATCTTCATCATCAACAACCAAAGAATTCAGTGTGTTCAAATCAACCTATTATTATACTTGATTCTAAACAACAGTAGCATTGATAGAAAGGTGAAATTTCCATAAATTTTTCATGACCTAACTTTGACTGTTGAACCAAAAGTGAACGAAGAACCAAATGATAATGAAGAACACATAAAATCCAACTTATTAAAAGATATGTTATGTATTTTCGACATCAATGAACATGCAAACTAAGAGAAATTTTAACCATCATGAAAAACCTTCATAGTTGTGTTCATCATAAGAACAGAGTCTGATGGAAAACGAAAATGTGCAACAAATTAATGAAGTAACAACTAATAAATAGTTTATCTAAACTTGAAAAACAAAGAAAATGTAATTCTTCTACAACAAATTCACCATTTGATGTGACAATAATGAAACAGTGACTTCAAACATTCATCTATGACCACTAAAAGTCAAACTGATCAATTATGCACATGTTCTCTCATCAAAACTAACACATATGTCTCTAATGCAGATTAAATGGCAAATCTTTCATCAAGAAAGTTCCATAATGTCAGTGGTTATTTAAAACCTGATGTGCTAGAAGCTGAGGACTCAGAGATATTATCAGATTCATCTCTACAACAAGGGTAGCTTATGCTATCACTGTTAGACCCACCATCTATGGAACCTCATAAGGTCTTTCTGGAATTTAGCTGAAGTGATTGAAGCAGATGGTGTTAGAACTCTATCTGGAAGAATTGAAAAGGATCATACTCTGAGCATCACTGAAGATTCTGTAAGAAGATGTTTGCATTTTGGTTATGATGCTGATGCACCACTAGAGCTGGATGAGGATGACATAACCACCTTCTTTGCTGAGATTGGGTATGAATGGGGATTTGAAGCTAAACAGATTGTAAAAGGATTAGTTGATTTGCACTGGAGATTTCTTATCCACCTCTTTCAGCACTTCTTATCCAAGAGAAAAACAGGGTGGAATGATATCCAATCACCATTCCTTAGTAATTTGTGCTCTCTGCACAAACAGACATTTAACATGTCTGCCTATGTATTTAATGGCCTAATTTCAAATATACAAGAGAGGAGAAGATACAAGTATTTGATGTATCCATGATTCATTCAGTGCCTGATAAATGAAGCATTCCTAGATCTTGGTACTGAGGGACCAGTGCTAGATATTCCTCATTATGATGCAAAATAATACAAGTACATTAAGAAGAAGGATCCTAGAAACTTTATAGTGGAGCTCACTCACCTAAGTTTGAATACCTTAAGGAGATTCTTGGAACATGAGTCTCTATCAGGCAGCTGTACTTCGTCCCTTGTCATATGAGTACATTGAGTTTGAATACCTTAAGGATCCAAGAATCAACTACCTAAGTGCCACAAGTCTCTATCAGGCAGCTGTACTTCGTCCCTTGTCATATGAGTACATTGAGTTTGAATACCTTAAGGAGCGTGAGCTACAAGTTTAAAAGGAACAAAAAAGCTGCTAAGAGGAACATGAGGGAAGAAGTATAAAAGTCAAGAGCCATCATCCAAAAGAGTCAAAAGAAGTCTGGTGATAGGTAGAGGATGGTGAGCTTCTTCAAGTTGTATGGATTCTCTGAAAGGAGACTTGGCCCAATGTCTTTATCCACTATGGATGAGCACATTAGGGTGATGAAGTAGAAGATAAAGAGAAGAGAGCTTGTTGACTTACACTCCCCATCAAGTCAAGCCCTTCCATAAGTGGAGGTTAAGGTTGAACACTTTAAGACAATACAACCTGGCTTCCTACTAAACATCAGTAAGCTTTCTTATGATCTACAGTATTTTTCAACTCTCTCTCCTTCTGAACGTATGAGGGAGGGAGACCCAACTAAGAAGGACAAAACATAACAGCTTGGTGCTGAAGGCCAGTCTCTTAGTTGAAGAGGAAGAAAAGAAAATGGCCACAAAGTTTTTATCAAATATGAAATCAAACGCATCTACTTCCAGACATCAAGATGAGTCGGAGCATCCTAAGGATGTGCAAGAAGTGGTTGATCAACCCATTCCAACTTAAGTAGAGCCTCTTGCATCAGGAAGACCCATCTTGTCTTGGACCTTTGCTGCTAATCTAAACAGATAGTAAAAAGGTGGTCAAGATGTCTACTTCTGGCAAGACATGCTTAATCTATCTTTTCATGATCTATTTGACATGGGAAGGTATTTTGAAAGTCTAAGTGATCTTGACCAGTTGGTGAAGAAAGGAATGGTCATGATCTTGATGATGATTGTCAATATCTAAAGACATTTCTTTGTTTTAGTAGCATCAGCCTATGGGGAGTTTGTTAGGATTAACAAAAGGCTAATGCACCCAAAATAGACCAAGTCTTTCTTGCATGCATGCACTCAGTGCAAAGTAGAAGTTGCTTCAAAGTTTAGACCCGACGTCATAAATATTCTAAGTGCAAAAGCTTCCGAAGCCAAGACCAATATCTTCCAAAGCCAAAAGTGAAGTATTCCAAAGCTTCAAAGACAAAATCTTCTGAACCTTATGAAGTGAAGACAGATTTATTCCGTAGACTTTGAAGAACATGCTTTCTCTGATATACTTTTCATAAAGTTGACCAACTTTCCACTGTAACTCTAAAGACTCACCAAGTTATACAACTTGGTGAATGGTCCATGCTTTTTGAAACTGTACATTGAGGTCTTGAGTCTATAACTTTTTATTTTATGTACATTTTTCCTTTTTGTAATATATAGGATGTGAGCTATGGAATGTCATAGAACTAGTCAAAAAGGCATATTTGCCTTTTTTACTCTACATTTATTTTATTATCAAGATCAAATGTATCCAGCTAGCCTTTAATGTATGGTCAGCTATAGGATGTAGTATAAAGTATCTTAAGTCCTTCTAACTTAATTCTCATGCTTTGTAACACTTGTAATAGAACTTGAGAAGCAATATACTGCAATTTTGAGAACCAAATATCCTTGTTGTTGTTCTTAAGTTTATGTCTCTTGTTTACTTGTGTTCTTAGTATCATAAACAAAGTATCGGTTCCCTATTTGATGTGTTAAGTGTTCTAAACACTCTCCTTATTGTGAGACTAGGTGTAGTAACCAATGTTTTTAGAACCGGATCGGACATTGCACCGGATGCCTTACCGGTTTAATGGTCAGACCGGTTGGACCGGATTTAGCTATATTTTAATTATATTTATATATGTAGTTAAATATAAGTAATTTATATATATATATATATATATATATATATATATAATATATATATATATATATTATTATACTTATATATAAAACTTAACTATATTTGTATATCCAACACACTAATTTATGGTTTAACATCCTGTTTTTACCCATTAAAATCAAAAAATAATAATAAATCAAAAACCGGTCCAAACCGGTCTGGTTTCCCGGTTCGGGAAGAACTGGCCAGTTCAACCCCTCAAAAACGATTCGTAGCGAACCGGACCGATCCCTGGTCGGACCAACCGGTCCGATCCGATCGCGAAAACAATGGTAGTAACCATCCCTTAAATGGTCCTGCATTTGGTATCAGAGCGTTCCAAGCTCTTGATTGTAAAATCTCACCATCTTAGATCTCTCATTCTCACAAAACACTTAACAACTCAAATGGAAGCTCTCACAAAGGTTAATAGGGAAACTGAAACCATGACAAAATCCCCATTAATCATTCCTGAAGACTTTGACACTTGGTGTCAAAGAATAGAAGGCTTTATTAAGTCTCAAGACTCTAGGATGTGGGAATCTATTGCCTTTATGCCTCACATACCATGCACCTCTTCAGCTACTGCTAGAGGTGGTATGATTCCAAATGAGGTGGTGACTATTCTGAAGAAGATAGAAAGATAATAGACATAGATCAAAAATCCATGACTGTCCTCCAAACTGCTCTTCCAAACTCCATCTACAAAGGCTTCAAGAAGTTCAGAACTGCTAAGCAACTACGGGATTTACTGAAGCTCATGTATGAGGGGTCCAGTGAAGCAAAAGATAACAAGAAGGACCTCTTGAAGTAGCAGTTTGAGAACTTCACCTTACCGGCAAATAGCCATGATCTCCTTGAGGGTTAAATTTTTTAAAAGAGAATATGAAGAAAGTTTTTAAGGAAGAGAAGATCTGGATTTGGGTTGTCAAGAGCAAAGTAAAATGTCTCAACTACAACCAAATAGGATATGTTTCCAAAGAATGCAAAGCACCTAAGTCAAACTCATCTCCACCAAACACATTAAACTACAAACCAACAATAACCTTCCAACATCCCCTAGCTCTTGCAATCAAAGGTATACAACATCTGTACCGTTAGGAGAATAGGTGATTGGTAGGAGCTTTTATGTGGAAGACATCACTCTTATCAAGAATGCATTGATGGTAGGAAGCTCAACCTCTTCACCTTAAGTAACTCCTGAACCCTATTGCACACCTGTGTGTATTGCTAAGTAAATATCTATAAAAATCTCAATTTGGACCTCATTAAAATATGTACAATCAATCAACGTTATTAAAAGATATTTTAAGAAATTTGATCAGGCCAAAAAGATAAAATTTAGAGATAGATTAGATTGGTTTATAACTAAAACATAAACAAACTAACTTAGACACCCAGATTGATGATCTTTTGAGCACATTAAAATCAACATAATATGATTTAGCTTTAGCTAAAACATATGTTGATAACCAAAATGTTCAAACATTTGAAAAAAGGCTTGCTTTTACTAATAGAACTTTCTATGCAGAAACTTTATACTCTTTAGAAGTAAGATCATTTCCCTGTGTTTAAAAATATACTTCTAAAGGAAATAAGACTAACAAAATTGACTCCCCAACAATAAGATTGATATTTCCACCCATATTGACTACAAGCTGAAAGTCAGAAGTAAGATCTTTTCCACCCATACTTCAAAGTAAGATCCGTTCCATAAGTTCCCAACATACTTAGCACTGTGGGAGTCAGCTGATGGAATCTTCAACAAAGAAGGTGATACTTGAAGATTCATTAATCATGAGCTAATTAAGAGAGGAGTTAAAGAAGGAGTTACAAGAACTCAAGCTGGAGATCAAGATAGCTAGGTAGCAAATGAAGATCATATGCCTAATACATAAGGAAGACAATCATTTTGCAAAAGAGCGATCGTTCAATCCTTTAGCTCACTTATACAATGATCACAGATCCTTAGAACGATCTATAGCTCCTGAGAAGCAATTGAAAGGAAGAAAAAAAATCAACACTTGTAGCGTGTCTTTCGAACAAATTAGCAGTTGCAAACTCAAAGAAGAAGACTTTTTAGAAATCTTCAATATCTTTAAAGACTTCCAAAGGTCATCAAAACACGTAGGGGTGAGCAGATCGGGTAACTAAGGATATTGTGGGAATACCTGACCCAACCCGAGTATCGAAAACATTCAAAATTGATAACCAAGACCATACCTATGGGACATCAATCGGTATTTGGGAACTTAGTAGATCGGGTATCGGGTTTTGTAGAAGTAATCGTGGATCAAGAATCTTCATTGTATTTGAAGGTAAACCTACATACATATTTCATTATCAAATACATTTAGGTTATAATATCATTGTATTTGTACTTACAATAATAAATAATACAATATGACTTGCATGTTTCGAATTCTGATCCGAATATAATTTATCCTTCAAACATGCGAAACTATTATAATCCAATGAGAAGTATGAAAAATATTTCTATAAGAAATATAGTTTCCATGTAGATACGATGAACCATAATCTTATTAGGTGCTAGTATTTAGTATTTGGTTTATATTTAGAAAACTTTCTAGTAAGATTTGAATGAAATAAGCCTTACCATATAATTACAAAACTAATGAGCTATTATCATTTACTTATGATTAGAACAACGATTGATGAAGCCAATTAGTACCCAACGAATCAATGGATTGGAATTGTTAAGATATCGAATATTGTAACCAATTATCCGATGAATCTTTGCAGCCTATCATATGGATTGAAGACGTCGAATGATTAGATGTCTCAAGATATGAAAACTGAACTCCCGAGCTATGTATGGATTGCAAAAATTCCGGTTTTTTGGGTTTTTAATGTCACCTTTTTTTTATCTCAGTTGGGACTTCCTATTTTCGGGTACCCTATCTTTCTACCCGAGACCGAGACCGAAATTTACACATTATGCAAACTACGTACCTATGATTTTATAAAATACGAGATCGGGTATCGGGTATTAAAAGGTACAAGTATTGGTATAATTCAGGAATCCCGACATCATGCTCACCCATGAAAACAGGGAATTTGTTAAAGAGTCCAGCAAGTCCAAAGCTAACAAGAAAAGATTAAGACCCAAGTTATCTACAAAATTTGATAAAACCTTAGATGACCCAAAACATGAAATCAATCTTTCAGCAATAAAAACCAATGAAATTTTACTAAAATCTAGAAGACCTAAGAGTAGACAAGCTTGGATCCCATTCATCCCTAAGCAACTTATTAATGTGCGGGAAAATCTATAAACCAAATATCACTTGTTGATTGTCGAAAGGGAAGCTCTCAGCACATGATAGGTAACAAATCATGCCTGTTAAATCTTGAATCATATCATGGTGAGTCTGTTGCTTTTAAAGGTGATACAAGAAGAGGATACACTACTTGTAAAGGGAAAACCAACAAAGTTAAGGTAAGCTTCGACAAAGTGAATTATGTGAAAGAGTTGAACTATAACTTGCTGAGTGCATCTAAGTTTTATGAAAAAAAACATAACACTCTTTTCACAGAGCATGAATGTATTGTTTTGTCTCCTTGCTTTTTTATACCAATTGATAAAATACTTAAAAATCTCCAACAAGAGACAATAGTTTTACATGCTCAACATGCAGAATGCATCACCTTTAGGAAATGTATCATATTTCATTTTCAAAGCGTTAACAAATGAATCATCCATTTGACACAGAAGACTGGCACATGTAAATCTCAAAAAATATAAAAAAACTAGTTTAAAATGGGTTAGTCATCGGAATAGTGAAAAAGAATTTACATATGCTAATCACTATGTTGCTTGTGAAAAGGAAAAGCTACATAGAACTTCTCATTAGTCTAAAGAGTTGAATTCTATCACAACTCCATTACTCTATTGCAAATGGATTTGTTTGATCTAACAGGTGTAAAATTTTGGGAAGAAAATCATATTGCTTGGTAATAATAAAGGATTTTACAATATTCACTTGAGTTTTATTTTTAGAAACTAAAGATGATACTATTGAAACTATAAAATCATTTGTTATTGAAACTTAGAAACAAATTGATAAAAAGGTTAAAATTATCAGGTGTGATCATGGAACGGAATTTCAAAGCCAAACTGTTGATTCTTTTTATGAATCCAATGGTATTTTAGACAATATACTACTCCTAAAACTTCTCAGCAAAACAGAGTTACTGAGAGAAGAAATTGGACACTTATTGATGCTGTAAGAACCATGTTGTCTAATTTAAAACTTCCTATAACATTCAGGGATGAGGTAGTAAGCACTGCATGCTATGTTTAGAATAGGGTGTTGATAGTTAAGACACATGGGAAACCTTTTATGAATTGTTCCATAAGAGAAGATCATTCATAGGAACTTAATACCTTTTTGGTGTCCATGCACTTTACTAAATACCAAAAATCACTTATCTAGATTTGATAAGAAATTAGAATATGGGTTCTTTATAAGATACTCATCATAGGCTATACCTAACCTCGAATTTTATGATGATGAAGACATGAGACTTAGTGAGTACCATGAGTCTCTCTCCTCCACCCCTACTCAAGGAGAGATGAGTGCTCTGAATCACACATGTCTAGCCCATATCATCCACCCCCAACTAAGGTGGGTCTCCTTAAATAAGTTCAAGAGGTCCATATGGAAGAGGCTCTCACTTCAGCAAGTGATTATATTCTTAAGACCTCAACCATGGCAACCAAGAACATAGTGATGGTGATGAGAAAGAAGAGTTTGGTTCCATTCTCTCATCCCCTATGATTCTTCAAAGGAAGATGACGAGAGTTTGAAACTAAAGGTGCAAAAACTGACTAAAACCTACACCTATATAGTCTCAAAGGTTTGTCACCTAAAATCTTAGGTGACTACTTTACAAAAGGGGTCAATGACCTACAACTTGAGATCATCAAGATCAAAGGCAATTTAGCTGAGAGACCACTCAGAAGGACTCAACCAGGTCCACAAGAACCTATGGATGTGATGGACCTAACCTTCAACTCAACTATGCAAGAGGGTGATGCTACCAAAAAGTGGGAGAAATTTCTTGCAATCACAAAACCTAAGAGTTTATCTAAAAGCATAGAAATTGAGGATTAACAACCTTCACTTGCAATTGTCCATACTCAGCAACCTCCTCAAGTTCACATTGATGTGGACTCACTCATAGAAAGTCTGTTTGAGGATTGTATTCCAAGGGCTATGTCTACCCTACATTATGATGCTGAGAATGAAATACTAAGGTGGAGGTATGATGCTCATAGGAGAGCCCTGATACTCCATAGACTTCAGGGGAAGAAAGAAGTCATCAATTTTCAGACCGTGAAGTACTATGAGAGTCTTCCACTAGTTCACCTATCACTTGCCAATTCAAGTTAAAATAGGTTAGCTGACAGACTAGCTAAGAGGATTCAAGATAGCATTGTTAAAGAGTTCAGCAAAGAAGAAGACAGAGGCGAACAGGCAATGCCATTAGTCAACTGGATATTAAGGGGGACTCTAAGATTAGTTTCAAAAGGGAAACCTTTACTCAAGGCCTAGTTATAGAACCTGTGAACCTTGATCTTAAGGTTTATACTTAAAGGCTAATGCAACCAAAGTAATCAAAGAGCTCTCAGCATACATGCATGAGTGCAGAGTAGAAATACTTCTACTCTACACTTTATGCATGCACGCAGAGAGCTCTTTAGTTGTTTTGGTTGCATCAACCTTTAAGTGTACACCTTACAAGCATTGTTCTTAATGAAAAGTCCTCTATAATCCTTCTTGTTCCTAAATACCCATTGGTACCTATGGTGGTCTTCCTTTAACGAAGAGCAAATAAGTTCCAAACCTTTTGTCTTTTGAACTGAAGTAGCTCATCATGCTTTTTTAATCCAACTATTATCCTTCAAAGATTAATCAACTTCCTTGGGCTCTATCTAGGACAAAAAACAAGATTATAGACAAACCTTTTGTCATGGGTTTTTTTCTCTTGTTCTTACCCTTATGTCAATATCTCCAATGATGTTTGTGGTAGGGTGGGACTTGTGGATCCTAAGTTAAGGAATCATAATAAATTTATTTGATGGATCTAGATTTGTCAAATTTAGATCTGGGTATGGAGTGTCACCGACCATATTAGCACACTTATCAAGAGATGCTTGATGCAATGAGTGTGTGACATCATTGATGTTTTCTTCCATGGAGTGATTATCAGCATTAAGAAATTTTTTATCACTATCACCACCAGTATTTCCTTCCACATTAGAAGCTCCTTCATTTGAGTTCTATGTCTTTGAGCTGATAGAAACTCTATCGACAAGGTTAGTTACCACTGGAACTGAAGTATTTTTCTTGTTTAGTCTTCTCAGCTTAAATCTTGGGTTAGGTGTTCCTGTTTATAAGTTACCTGTAGATCCTGAAACATTCTCACAAAATTTATGAAAATAGTTGGTAATTAAATCAAGATCAAACAACCAATCAGGACAAGAACCTTTCACACTTTGCTCATTGAAAGTCACATTGGTTGACTCCTTAACTACTCTTGTTCTGAGAATAAGCCTTAGCTTGCGAAGAGTATCAAATGTAGTGTCCATCATCTAATTTCTTAGAAAATTTGGCTATATAATCTTTGGTATTCAAGATGGTACATGGATAACCAAATGACCTAAGGAAACCAATAAAATGTCTCCTTTTGTGCCATAATTCAGAATGAGTCTTACCATGAGTTTTGACTACTAAAACTATGTTTTGTACATAGCAGACAGTGTTGACTGCCTCTGCTAGAAGATGATGGCCAGTTTATAGTCATATAACATGGTTCTTATAGCTTCAATAAGTGTATTGTTTCTCCTTCCAGCAATACTATTATGTTGAGGAGACCTAGGAGCACTATATTATCTTGTAATACCATTTTTATCAGAAAATGTATCAAGGATTTGATTATTAAATTCAGTTCTTTGATCACATCTTATGGTTTTGACCTTGTGATCACATTAATTCTTATTTTTCAGAATGAAATTCATCAAGATCTAAGGATTCTCATCCTTAGTTCAAAGGAGAAAAACCCAAGTGAATCTTGTGAAATCATTAATGATCACCAAACAGTATAAGGTCCTTCCTAGACTCGTTACACTAGCAGGGCCATAGAGATTCATATGTAACAAGTGTAAGGGTGTAGTGATGGAGTTCTTTTCCTTTGGCTTATGAGACACCTTGTGTTGCTTCCCTTTCGGGCATGGAACACAATAGTCATCACTTGTGAACTCTTTCTTTGGCATTCTGATTACCAAATCATTCTTAATTAATTTATTCATGTTTTAAAGTTTACATGGAACATTCTTTAATGCCAAGGGAAAGACTCATCACTATTTTTTTAGATACAAATCAAGAAATTTCTCTTAAAGGGTATGTTTCCTGCAAATCCACCTTGTATATCTTCCCTTTCCTAAGGGCATTGAGAAGGATTTGCTCTTGAGGAATGATCACTCTAGGCTTAAGAACAATGCAGTCATGCTCAGTGAAGAACATGCTCTTAGTGAAGAGCATGTTTTGTCTTTGATCACAATATTATGATATACTCAATGATTTGTATCTAAGCTCCTTGAAAAAGTATACATTTTGAATGCTAATTTATCATTTGTGACCCTACCCCTTTGAGTAATGTAACCACCTGAATCTCCACCAAAGGCAACCGCCCTTCATTATTTTTCTTAATGTTTTGAAGAAAAGATCCATTGTTTATCATGTGACTGGAACAACCACTATTAATAATCCATACATTCCTCTTGGTCTTTAGTTTTTCTTGCACAAAAAAAGATGGTTAGTTACATTTGGAAACCCAAGTCTTGTTGGTCTTAGACTTGTCAAGTAAACTAAAGACAATGCAACAGTATTTGATCTTATATGTATACTTTGAGAATCATTTGTTGTTGTTGATAAGAACTTTCACTCACATGGTCTTCCTTTATCTTCCACACTATCTTTGGAAGATTAGACTTGACCTTCAACACTTCAAAAGTTTTGATAACTTTAGAAGTTTTGGAGACTAGACCTTCAAAAGAGTTTGTATCCACTATAGTAGACTTCAATACTTCAGAAGCATTCCTTTCTTCCGAGACCAAATTTCTTCCGAAGGCAAGTTTTCACTTGTCTTCTACTTCACTTTAGAGCTTCTGAAAGGTCCTTCCGAAGCTATCTCTTCTTCTTCTTAGAAGTTTTCTTCTTGGTCATGTGGATAGTACTTTTGTTATTGTAGATGCAATCCTTGGCAAGTGAGAAGTACTACCACATATGATGCAATCAAATGGCTTCCTTCTGAGAGCTTTCTTTTGAATAGAAAGCTGAGCATGATCACTTTCCACTTCCATCTTGATCTTCATAGATGATGTAGTAGGCTTCTTAGGGTGAGGCTTGCTCTTGGAACTGGATGGTTCAGGCTATGCAGTAGTGGTGCATAGCTGATCAGCCTTCTCTTCTTCACAGGGATGACTTGGACATGAACTAGAACTCCTGGTACTAGATTCCATAGTTA
Source organism: Flaveria trinervia (assembly GCA_025506515.1). NCBI lineage: Eukaryota > Viridiplantae > Streptophyta > Magnoliopsida > Asterales > Asteraceae > Flaveria > Flaveria trinervia. The sequence goes on along the minus strand of JACCIX010000114.1, from coordinate 54,054 downwards.
AGTCTTCAGCCTTCACCTCTTCAAATCCTATGGAGATAAATATTTTTTTCTACTTGGAGATGAAGTTTGCCTTGATCTCTTGAGCTTTCTTTTATCTTCTCTTGACTGCTCTGGTCAAGTTCTTTCTTTATGACTTGGTCATCCCTGATTCTTTCCTCTCCTTAGGAGAATAGTGACCCTTCTTATAATAATCTTCTTTACTCATCTCATATTCATCCTTCAGTATCTCCTTTTCAGCTTCATCCTATTCTTGAATGGAGTCTATAAAGGGAAGCTTATCTTGACAAATTACACACCTTGGAGATCTTACAGATAGAAAAGTGTATGGGGGAGCTATCTTAGTAAATCCTAGTCCTTGTTTTATATGATAACAAATATGTGCATGCAAGGATGAGGATATAATGTTTGTGAAGATCTCTTCTTCAAGAACACATTTTTTACCCTCGCTTTACTGGTCATAAGCTCAGCTTGGCGTTCAGTTAATTTGGTAATGAGATATTTTATTTGAGTCCTATAGTTGGTGTGTTTAAGCTTAAAAGTTGAAACGGTTTTCTCTAGATCTTCTATCATAAGTTTGTATTCATTTTAAACTCTTAAAATCAGCTTTTAAGATGTTTAAGGACTCAAAGTCAGATCTCATATCCAAGTTATAGGACTTGTGTCTATTAACTTTAGCAATACATTCAAGAGTACAAAGATATTCCAATACTTTGCTTCTTCATGATTAGCTATCAATGCTTGGTTTGAAGACACATCTTCAAACTAAAAGCTCCAATAAATGCCTCCTTCTTCAACAACAACTATAGCTTGTTGCTTGGGTTTCTCAGTCTGTGGAGCTCCATCAGTGTAGATTGGTATGGATTGTTCTTGGCCACTATTTTTCCTTAGTGCTTGTACTCCCTAGCAAAGTGTCCCATTTTGTTACAGTTGTAACACTACACCTTGCTTTTATCCAGGCCAAATTTTCTACTAGTTGCATTACTGGTAAATTTCATGCCCGTCCCTTTATAGAACTTTTTGGCTCTATGAGTAAGAAGATCCATCTACTGGAATATCTCCATGTACTCCAGATCATTTGGATGGATGCGGTCCAAGACTTCAAGAGTGAAGAGAAAGTTGCCATTGTTTTCATTAGTAGACACAAAGGCTTGAGAAGAGGTTGTCTCTTGAAATGGGCTTCCTTGGATATAGCTCTCCCTTTGTGTCTCTAGAAAGGTGATGAAAAGACCATTTTGTGAGATTTCAAGGTAAGAAATGAGATGATGATATGGTTCTCTACAATCTCTTTCAACTACATGAAGGGTTGAACTCTGGTGATTGTTGGAGTGGCTAGATGGATTTTGCATGTTCATATCCATCTGGTATCCACTGAGGATACCATACAACTCAGTAAGATTAAGGGTATTAAGGTTTTCAGTCCTCTTAATCACCACACAATAGTATGTCCATTGTCTAGGAAGAGAGGACATGAATTTTCTTATAATGTCCCTATTATCAAGAGTTACTCCAACATCCATTAGAGTATCCACCATATAACCATACTTGAAGTATTGTTGAGTCATTGTTTCACCTGTCTTTTAGGTGAAGTTCTCAAACTACTGCTTCAAAAGGTCTTTCATGTTCTCTTTTGCTTCACTAGACCCCTCATACATAAGCTTTAGTGCATCCCATAGTTGCGTAGTAGTTTTGCACTTCTTGAATCCTCTTTAGATAGAGTTTGGAAGAGTAGTTTGGAGGGCGGTCATGGATTCTCATCTACATCAATCTTCTTCTAGTCTTCTTCTGAGTAGTTAGCCACTTCCTTTGGTATCATTCTACCACCAGCAGCAGCTGAAGTGGTAATTGGTGCATGAGGTCCTGAGACAACAATCCCCACATTCTACTGTCTTGAGACTTGATAAAGCCTTTCATTCTTTGGCACCAAGTATCAAAGTCATCAGCAGTTATCAGTAAAGATTTTGTCATAATACAGGTTTCCATATCAGCCTTTGTAAGAGTTGTCATTTGAGTTGTTAAGTGTTTTATGAAATTGAAGAGATTTAAGATGGTGAGATCTTCCAATCAAGAGCCTAAAATGCTCTGATACCAATTGTAGGACCATTGAAGGGGACAATACAATCAGATTCCCAATGATGAGAAACTTAGAACACTTAATAGATCAATTTGGGAACCAGGTTTATGTTGATGATACAAAGAACACAAGTAAATATGAGATAGAATTATAAACAAGAAAAAAATAGTATTTGATTTTGAAGAATGCTTATTGCTCTCAAGTTTTATTACAAGTGTTACAAAGCATATATAAATAAAGTAATTGATACATTTGTACTACATCCAACAGCAGGCTATACTTTGAAAGCCAGTTGGAAACACTAATCCAGACTACAAGATCAATGTACAGTCAAAAGGCAGATTGTCATTTGACTTGTGACTATAACATGCTATAGCTCATACTAATATATTACAAAAAGGATAAATTAAAAAAGTAGAAAGTTACAGACCAATGACCTTAATATGGAGAATATGCATAGAGGCTGAAGCAACCAAAGACTTTCTGCATGCATGCTGCACAAGTACTGATGAAGAATGCTTGGAAGTTTCACACACGCAACAAAATATTCTAAGTGTGAAATCTTCCAAAGCCAAGACCAATATCTTCCAAAGCCAAAGATGACGTCTTCCGAAGCTTCAAAGACAAAGTCTTCCGAAGCCTCAACTCTTGAAGACAGATTTCTTCCAAAGACTTTTAGTAACATGCTTAATCTGATGTATTATTCCATAAAGCTGAACACCTTTCTGTTGCATCTCTGTAAAGTCACCAACTTATATGAGTTGGTGAAAAGGTCCATGCTTTTGGTAACTATACATTGAGGTCTTGAGTCTGTAAACTTTCTACTTCATGTACTTTATCCTTTTTGTAATAGATAAGGATGTGAGATATGGCATGTCTTAGTCACAAAGTCAAAAAGGAAATCTGCCTTTTTGACTCTACAAATGATTATGTTTTGAGTCTAGTCAATTGTATCCAGCTGGCTTTCATAGTATGGTCGGCTATAGGATGTAGTACAAGTATCTCATGTTCTTCTAACTTTATGGATATGCTTTGTAACACTTGTAATAGAACATAGAAAAAGCAATATACTGCATTTTTGAAAACCATATACTTGTGTTCTGTCTCTTCCCATTACTTGTGTTCTTAGTGTCTTTATTATGGTTAATCCAATTTACTATTTGCTTAAGTTTAGTTAATCTCATCTTTGTGTTGTTGTGTTGAAAGTGAACCCCCTTCACCGGTCCTGCATTTGGTATCAAAGCATTCCAGGCTCTTGATATAAGATCTCACCATCTTAAGATCCCACACACACACAAATACTAAACTTTTTAAATGACAACCATTTCCAAGACCGATATGGAAACTGGAACCATGAAGAAGTCCCCACTGATCACTCTTGATGACTTTGACACCTGGTGTTTAAGAATGGAAGGTTTCATCAGGTCTCTGGACTCAAGAATGCAGGAGTTTGTTGAAAATGGACCTTTCATACCTAGCACTCCTTCTGCTACTAGTGCTGGTATGATCCCTAAGGATGTGGCAAACTACTCTAATAAGATTGGAAAAGAGTAGAGATTGATAGAAACGCCATGACAACCCTTCAAACTGCCCTTCCAAACTCTGTATACAGAGGTTTCAAGAAGTGCAAAACAGCCAAGCAACTGTGGGATGCACTTAAACTGATGTATAGGTTCCTCTGAAGCCAAGGAGAACAAGAAGGGTCTCCTAAAGCAGCTGTTTGAAAACTTCACCTTCAAAACATGTGAAACCATGACTCAACAATACTTTAGGTATGTTGAGATTGTGGATACCCTTATAGATGGAGGAGTTCTTCTTGAGAACAGGGACATTGTAAGGAAGTTCATGTCCTCATTTCATAGGCAGTGGACACAATACTGTGTGGTGATCAAGAGGACTGAGAATCTAAAAAATATTACTCTAACAGAGTTATATGGGATTCTTAGTGGCTACCAGATGAGATGAACATGCACGGTTCATCTGGCAACGCCAACAATCAAATAGGTTTAGCCTTGCATGTGGTTGAAAAGGATAGCATAGAACCCCAACATCATCTCATATGCTACCCTGAAAACTCACCTAAGGGTCCTTTCATCACCTTCCTAGAGACACCTAGAGAGAACTACACCCAAGGAAGCCCATACCAAGAGACAAGTTCTTCTCAAGAATTTGTGCCTTCTGATGAAAGTTGTGGCAGCTTCCTGTTCGCCCTTGAAAACCTAGATTGTATCCATCCAGATGATCTGGAGTACATGGAGATAGTCCAGCAGATGGCTCTTCTCACTCACAGAGCCAAGAAGTTCTACAAGCAGACTGGAAGGAAGTTTCCAAGTAATGCAACCACTGGAAAGTTTGGTCTGGACAAAGGCAAAGTCAAGTGTTACAACTGTAACTTGATGGGTAACTTAGCAAGGGAGTGTAAGGCACCTAGAACAAATTATGGCCAAACACAATCCAGACCCAACTACACTAACAAAGCCCCCTAGAATAAGAAGCCAAAGCAGCAGGCTGCTGTCGCAGTTGAAGAAGGAGGCTTTGACTGGAGCTTTTAGGTGGAAGATGCATCTCCAAACCAAGCACTGATGTTAGATCATGATAAAGCCAAGGTATTGGAATATCTCTGTACCCTGAATGCATTACTAAAGTTAATAGATACAGGTCCTATAACTTGGAAATGAGATCTGATCTTTAGTCCTTAAACATTTTAAAAGCTGATTTTAGAAAGTCTGAAAATGATTATATACTAAAGATTGAGGACTTAGAGAAAACCATTTTAGTTCTAAAACATGAGCATAAAGATTGAAAATGATTAGCTCCTCCACATACAATCTTGTCTGTAAGATCACCTAGGTGTGGAACTTGTGAAGATGAGCTTCCTCTCATAGATCCTTTGAGTGAAGAGGATGAAGAAGTGATAGTGAAGAATTCCTTTATAAAGAGTGAAGAGAAGGATTCTAAGAAGGGCCACTATCCTTCTGAGGAGAAGAAGAAGACTATGATGACCAAGTCAATAAGAAAGAACTTGATGAGGAAGAGCAAGAGGAAAGCAAGGAATGCTCAATAGATCAAGGCTACTTTTGATTCCAAGCAGAAACAAGTGTTTATCTTTGCAGGATTTGAAGTAGTAAAGACTGAAGACATCAACCTAAACTCTTCTGCTAAGAGTTCTGGTTCTTGTTCAAATCATCTTAGTACCAAGAAGAAGACTGAACTGTTGTGTACCACTGATGCACACCCTGGACCATCAAACTCCAAGAACAGTTCCCAGCCCAAAAGGACTGTCTCAGCATCTGTAAAGATGAAGGTGGAGAGGGGATGTGTTGGACCAAAAGAACCAATGAGCCTGATCAGAAAAACCTCTAAGTCCCACAGACATCACAACCACTGCTGAAGACTTGATCAGCTATTTGACAAAGTCTGAAGACTGCAACAGCTGAAGACTAAAGTTCTGAAGTACAACAGCTGAAGTTCTAAAGTGCTGAAGACTCAACAGCTGAAGACTAAAGTACTGAAGTACAACAGCTGAAGTTCTAAAGTGCTGAAGACTTCAACAGCTGAAGACTAAAGTACTGAAGTACAACAGCTGAAGTTCTAAAGTGCTGAAGACTTCACAGCTGAAGACTAAAGTACTGAAGACAACAGCTGAAGACTAAAGTACTGAAGTACAACAGCTGAAGTATAAAGACTGAAGACATCAGCTGATGACAACAGCTGAAGCTCAAGTACAAGTACTGAAGCCATCAGAGTTTGTTACAACAGCTAAAGAAGCATTCTTCAGTTGTTGTGATGGTTTACCTTTCAGTAGTTTTCTTTGTTTCAGTATTTGTAAAACAACTAAAGAGTATGTTCTTCAGTTGTTATAGTTTCAGTAGTTTCTTTTCAGTAGTTGTATAGTTAACACTTAGCATTTTTATAAGAAGATGTCAGTTGTTTGACATCTTCAGTAGTTGTGTTAACTATCAGTAGTTTGTAATAAATTCTGTTAGATGTCACTATCAAGTGACATCAGCAGACGTCACATCTCTTATATAAGAGGTGTGACCTAATTGTAATTGTGACATTCTGTTACCACGAAAGCGAATATTGAATGAAATATATTTGCAGAATTCTCTCTGTCTATAACCGTTTTTGTTCTTACATTGAATATCTCTTTGTTCTTGTGAATTGGCTATTCATTGTTAGAATTCCGCTGCTATACTCTCTAATCAATCAAACGTAGATCACTGATCCTAACAAGTGGTATCAGAGCTGGTTAATCATTGATCGATCTAACAATTGATCATTGAAACTGCTAATTAATAACTGTTTGATTGAATTAGCATATTTGCAAGAACTGGTTATAGATTATTGAATTTTTGACGCTTTCATCATTTATTTTGAGATCTCTCTTGGTTCAATTGGTTGTTGTGTTTTGTTCTAAATCTATTATAGTTTAATTGAATTTGATTGAATCTGAGATGACTACTCCTTCTAATGATCCTCACAATACCGGTTCCTCAACCAAGCCCCCGATGCTGGTTAGGACCGAGTATAACATATGGCAGCGAAGAATACTTCATCACCTGTCTGTTAACAGTTCAGGTTGTTGGACATCTGTGGTGCATGGACCACATAAGCCTATGTGAACAATCCGGAAACCAATCAAATGGTTCCGAAGAAGAAGGAACAATACTCTGATGAAGATCGGAAAGTGTTTGAGATTGATGCTAAAGCCCATGGAATTCTGGCCATGGCACTGCCTAATGAAATCTATTCAGGGCTTATGCATCATGAAACTGCTCATGATCTCTGGAATGCCCTGAAGGAACAATTCGGTGGCACAGATGAGGTCTTAGCAAACAACAGAGAAATCCTTGCCCAACAATATGAGACATTCTCTCATAGAAAGGGTGAGACACTGACTCAACAGTTTGAGCGTTTTTCCTGCTTGATCTCTGAGCTGAAAATGGTGAAACAGGAATACACCAACAGCCAGATGAATAACAGGTTCCTCAGATCACTGCCTGAGAGATGGGACACATACACTATTGTCCTACGCTCCAGTGCAAATCTGGATAGCCTATCTCTCACCCAACTTCATGGGAAACTGCTTACATTCGAAAGAGAGATAGAGCAGAAAAGGAAATTGTCCTCATCAGGAAAGCTCACTGATGACTTTGTACCGGGAATACTGCCTTGGTTGGTCATGAGTCAGAATATGCTGCATCTGAAAGCAATTATGATGAGCATATTGATTTCTCTTCAAATAGTTCTGATCATGCATTTGATGGTATTGATAGTCATTCTGGCAGTAATAGTGACAATCTATGCTTCATCATGGATGATTTGAAAGGAATAGCTGATGATGATCTAGAAGAGATGGATATTCTGAGCCAAATGGCATTGATTAATATCAGATCTCAGAAGTTCTACAAGAGAACTGGCAGGAAATTTCCTGGACTCTCTGGCAAAACCAAAGTTGGTTTTGACAAGAGTAAGTTGAGGTGTCACAAATGCCAAAGGCTGGGACACTTTGCAAGAGAGTGTAGATCAACTGGATCTAACTCTTCTGCACCCTTTGTGACTTTTCCTAGTACTAGTCCCCAAAATAGAGGGCAACATCCTGCTGGTTCTGGTCATCATTCACACCCTAGATCTCCTGCATACTTTGTCCCCCAGGGTCCAATGTCATACCCTTTTCCCTGCTATTACTTGCCTCAGTCTAATCCGGTTCAAGCTCCATTTCACAACAATCACATGCATTGCCTGAACCTCAACCTTCCCAATCTCATCAACAAACTCAACCTCAACAACACAGCTTCTTCACTCCAGGAGTGTTGACTGGAGCAGTTTACCAGATGATATGTCTGGTCATGAACAACTATTCACTGGTGTGTCAACATGGTGGTGACAGTCCCTTTGGAAATCTAGCTCTTATGGCTTTGGATTCGGCTGATACTCATCCTCTAATGCCTCTATACCAAAGGTATCACAGGTATCCTCTGAGGCAAAAGCCAAACTATGTTATGAATCATGCATAGCGGATTTGCATCTATTAGAGAAGCAAATGTAGCTTTAATTAACAAGAACATTGAACTAGAACAAACAATTTCCAAAAGCAAAGCTGAATTTGAGTCTGTGCTTAATGATAAGAATGATGAGATTTACAAACTTAAATGCCAAATCACTGATGATAAGGCAAGGGAAGAGATACTTCTAGGGAAGTATAGAGATCTCAAGGAAACACTTGCAACTACCCAGGTAGAGTGTGATCGATGGGTAAATTCTTGCAAGGGTTTTGAAATGCTTCTTAGTAAGCAATCTGCTTCCAATGTGAAGTTTGGCATTGGTTATAATCACACTGCTCCACCTACAGATTTTACTCCCAGAGCAGAGGTACAATCTGATGGTGAGAGCAATAACCAATCCATTTCATCATGTGATCTACTTTCTGATACAGCACCATCAGAAGTAGAAGTCAGTACTAAGCCCTCTCAGAACCTATCAACTGATGTTGATGGTTTCACTGCTGACACTCACATGATCAATGAGTTGATCAACTCAGGAGTTAATTCTGAAAGTCCTGAAAGGACTGGAGAGCAAGATTTAACACCTGAAGTTCAACCTCCAACTACTTTCAGTACTGAAGAGAAGAAAACTGTCAGTAGAAAGAGTTTGAAGACTACTAAAGAGGAAGTCAAGAAAGCAAACAATGCTTCCAAAGTACTGAAGAGCAAGTCTTCAGTAGTTTCATCCTCTTTAGTTGATGATCAACATAAGATGAAGAAGAAACCATGTGAAGTATGTGGCTTGTTCAATCATCTTACAGATGATTGTTGGTACAAAAGAGGATCCAACTCAAACATAAAGAGGAAATTAAAGAGAAAATAGTTAAAATGAAAACTGAGTTTGAAGCCACATTTGTATCAGCAACATCAAATCCTGTAACCCTTAAGTCCATAAAGAAATCCAAAAAGAAGGGGTTAAACAGGTAACAGCTGAGATTGCTCTAAAGAAGAAGGTGCAACATAGGAACTTATCAAACTCCACTGGCAATGTGTCTGATGAGCTGAAAGCTTTATCACAAAAACAGACACAGCTGGTTATGATGGTTCAACATCTATTGGGAAGAGTTAACCAATTAGATGCTCCTATGTTGAAACCACAGAAAAGGAGGTCCAAGCCAAAGGATTCCTCTTCTTCACCATCTTCTTCCTCTCAGGCTGTTGTTTCCAATAAACCTGTTAGTTTGCCATCTGTTGATGAGACCAGGCCCAAAACCAAAAAGGTTTGGGTCTCCAAAACTAACTGATTGTTTATTATTGCAGGGTTCTTCAACATGCCAAAGTAGCATGTGGTATGTAGACAGTGGGGGATCTATGCACATGACTGGGAACAGCTCTCTTCTTCATGACTACTCTCAAGGAAAGAAGGGGTTTGTTTCTTTTGGCAATGATGCTAGGGGTTACATCATTGGCAATGGCTTTGTCTCCAATGGAGAAATAAATTTTGACGATGTTAATCAGGTGGAAAATCTCAAGTACAATCTCTTGAGTGTCAGTCAAATGTGTGATAAAGGCCATGTTGCTCTTTTCACCAGTCAGAACTGTAGGATTCTGTCATCCAAAGTTCTGCATTTGATTGATAAGGTGTTGGATGATCACACTCTCCTGAGAGCCAACAAGACAGGAAGAGTGTATGCCTTAGATCTTTCCAAGAAAATAGATCTCAGAGGCCATCCTTGCCTATTTTCCAAAGCCTCTCCTCAAGAATCTAAACTGTGGCACAGAAGGCTGGGTCATGTTAATTTCAAAAACATGAATCAGCTGATCCACAATAGTTTAGTCAGAGGCTTACCAATAAAGGAGTTTCACTGTGATGAAACCTGCACTGCTTGTTTAAAAGGAAAACAGCACAAAGTCTCATTCCCTCCTATTGAAGAGCCTAAGTCCACTGCCTGCTTGCAATTACTGCATATGGATCTATTTGGTCCTGTGAGAGTGATGAGCTTGGCAAAGAAGAAATACTGTCTGGTAATTGTGGATGATTACTCCAGATTTGTATGGACTTTCTTTCTACATTCAAAGGATGAGGTTGCTCAGAAGATTATTCACTTTGTGTTGTATGTTGAGAAGCAGTACTCCCTTTCAGTCAAGTGTATAAGGAGTGACAATGGAACTGAATTCAAAAACCATACACTTGATGACTTCTATCTTTCAAAGGAATCAAAAGGCAGTTTAGCATCCCATGGACTCCAGAACAAAATGGAGTAATGGAGAGGAAGAACAGGACCCTAATTGAAGCTGCAAGGTCCATGCTGGTTGACTCTGGTTTGCCACTGACCTTTTGGGCTGAAGCTGTTAACACAGCTTGCTATGTGCAGAATAGAGTCTTGGTAAATCAGAGTTGATGAAGACTCCATATGAAGTTCTTCATCACTTGGCTCCTCTAATTTCATTTTCCAAAGCATTTGGGTGTCCCTGTTTTATTCTCAACACAAAGGATCAACTCCAAAAATTTGATCCTAAGGTGGATGCAGGGTATTTTGTTGGTTATTCATCTACTTGCAAGGCATACAGAGTCTTCAACTGCAGAACAAAGATAGTTGAAGAGACTTTGCATGTGAAGTTTAATGAATCTCCTATGGACAAGATTCCACAAAACCTTGTGGAGTTGTTTGATTTGGACATACTGCAATATGTTCCTTATCAACCTCCAGCTGTTGCAGATCCTGTGGATAAATCATCTTCTGCAGCATGTCTTCCACCTGGTGGTATTGATGATGATGATGATAATATCAATACTCACCTATTCAAGTTTAGTGACCAACTGCCTGTGTCTGCTAAATTTGATGTTCCTGTAGCTTCAGCAGTTCCATCCACAACAAATGCTGATGAGATCTCTGATTCCTCTACATCTTTTGAGTTACCATCTAATTCTTGGTTTCAAGAGTCTGCATCAACATCTGCTGTGCTGAAGGTCCTACAAACACTTGCACAGATCTCATTGTTTATCAAGAACAGAAGAATCACCCAATGTCTCAGATTATTGGTGATATCAATGCTGGCGTTTCAACAAGAAGTCAATTGTCTAACTTCTGCTTCTATGCTCTCTTCATCAGTCAGCTAGAGCCAAAGAACTACCATGTTGCTTTGAGAGACAATGGATGGGTTGAAGCCATGCAGCTTGAGCTACTTCAGTTCAAGAAACAGCAAGTGTGGGAACTGGTTCCTCTTCCCCCAGGTAAGTGTGCAATAGGCACTAAATGGGTGTTTAGGAATAAAACTGATGAAAATGGGCTTATTGTTAAGAACAAGGCTAGACTGGTTGTACAGGGTTTTCACAAGAAGAAGGTATTGACTATGATGAAACCTTTGCCCCTGTAGCCAGACTAGAGGCAATCAGATTGTTTTTAGCCTATGCTGCATTCCATAATCTTAAAGTTTTTCAAATGGATGTCAAAAGTGCCTTTTTATATGGTAAAATAAAGGAAGAAGTTTATGTGTGTCAACCACCAGGTTTTGAGGATAATAAACATCCTGAATGGGTGTATAAACTTGATAAGGCTCTTTATGGGTTGAAACAAGCTCCTAGAGCCTGGTATGAGACACTTTCCACTTTTCTTCTTAAGAATAATTTCACTAGAGGCTCCATTGATAAAACTTTGTTTATTAAGAAGGTGGATCAGAATAAGCTACTTGTTCAGATTTATGTTGATGATATCATTTTTGCATCCTCTGATCCCCAGTTGTGTGATGATTTTACAACATTAATGAAAAAGAGGTTTGAAATGAGTGCAATGGGAGAATTACAATTCTTTCTAGGATTGCAAATTAAACAAAAGGCTGATGGAACCTTTATTCATCAGTCAAAATATACAAAAGATCTTTTGAATAAGTTTGATTTACAAAACTGTAAGCCCTGTTCTACTCCCATGTGCAACACCACACAACTGGATGCAGATCAGAAAGGTAAAGCTGTTGATGAAACACTTTACAGATGTATGATTGGGTCCTTGATGTATTTAACAACTTCTAGACCAGATATTATGTTTGCTACATGTGTTTGTACTAGATTTCAGGCTGCTCCTAAAGAGTCTCATTTGATTGCAGTCAAGTGAATCTTTAGATATTTGCAAGGTACACAATCTCTGAGTTTATGGTATTCCACTGGACACTCTTGCAAATTAGTTGCTTTTTCAGATAGTGACTATGCAGGGTGCAAGTTAACTAGAAAGTCAACTTTTGGTGGTTGTCAATTCCTAGGCAACTGTTTGATTTCTTGGCAGAGTAAGAAAGAAACATCTGTTGCTACATCAACTGCTGAGGCCGAGTACATTGCTGCTGCAAGTTGCACTTCTCAGGTACTCTGGCTTCAGAACCAACTTCTGGATTATGGCATTACAGAGACTAAGACTCCATTATTAATGGATAGTGCTTCAGCTCTGTGTATTGTCAAAAATCCAGTCCAGCACTCTAGGACCAAACATATAGAGATCAGACATCACTTTATTCGGGATTGTTTTGAAAAAGGTCTGATTGATCCTAAGTTTGTGCCTAGTGCTGATGAGCTTGCAGATATTTTTACTAAGCCTTTGGATAGTTCTACTTTCCAAAACCTTGTGTTAAGGCTTGGTATGCTGCAGCTAGAATAAGTGACAACTACTGATGATTTCAGTAAAAAGTACTGGTGATCATTGGTAACCATGTGACATATAAGTACTGATGAGTCCTTTCACCTTCAGTAGTTTTTATAACTACTGACGGCTAAATGCCTCACAAGTACTGAAGTACTTTATTTGTTCTAAACTACTGATGTAGTTACAACTACTGATGTAGTTACAACTACTGAAATCAGTACAAACAGATAAGTACTGACGTCCTATGAAACACCTGAAAAGCAGATGCAAAGTCTGATGAGTAAGTGTTGAGGACAGTATGAAACAGCTGAAAGGCTATGAATTGACGAAAACTACTGAAGAGAACTTTCTCTTCATTCGTTTCTACAACTGTTGTTTCATTCTAAACAACTGAAGCAAAACCATGTCTTCAGTAGTTTTAAAACTACTGATGACTAATACCAAGTCTTCAGCTGTTTACAACAACCGATGACAAAACCACTGTCTTCAGCAGTTTCACAACTACTGATGACAAACACCAAGTCCTCAGTTGTTTCATCATCTGAAGTCAAAACCATGGTCTTCAGTAGTTTTCTAACTGCTGATGCCTAAAACCACGACTTCAGCTGTTTCAACGTCTGAAAGGGTAATACCATGTCAACAGTCGGTTTAAAACTACTGATGACTAATACCAAACCCTTCAGTCATTTTCTCACCCCTACCCTATAAATACTTGTCCTCTTCTCTAATGTTTCATTAGCCGTTATTTTTCTGAACTTCTCTCTCTCAAACATGGCGACCATGAGTCTGAAACCACGACATAACTGCGTTGCTTACCTTACAAAGTCGGCTTTCTGGAACAAATATGATAATGCCATTGACTTAATGGTGGATTCCCCATATCGCACAGCCTTTCTCTTGAATCCAACCATCTACCCTGAATCCCTCAGTCAATTCTGGTCAAATGCTTTTGTTCATACAGATGAGTCTACCGGCCATATCTCTGTTCGGTCCCTTGTCAACCGGAAACCAGTGGTCGTTACAGCTGACATCATTCGTCAGGCATTACACTTACACGACTCCACCGCTGTGACTGCATACCCAAAGGGCATAACAGATATGTCATTTATCAATCATGGGTATGAAGGTGATCTTCGGGCTACAACCGTTCTAAAGAAACATTTCCATGATGCTGAGAAAGTTATTTTTCACATGGTAAATGTCTGCTTAGCCTCCAAGACATCTTCTTGGGATCAAATGTCATCCCAATGGCAACAGGTATTGTATTCTTTCTAGAACACCAACCGCTAAATTTTTCTGAAATCGTGTTTCTAGAAATAAAGAACTTGGCTCAGAAACCTGTGGCAAACCGATGGCCATTATATCCCAGGTTTCTGATGGCCATTATTTTAGATAAATTAAAATCTGATGGCCTTGTTGGCCTTGGAGTCCCTGCACCAGCTGTTTTGGCTGAGGTATACTCCAGGCACAACTCAGACCTTACACTCAAAGAAGCTGCCCGAATGCTAAAACCCAAGCACAGGGAACCCACAGCTTCCTCCATCAGAACCAAAGTCCCGAAAAACCAAAACCAAAACACCCCAAAACACCCCAAAACAGCTATTCAGGGAGATGAGTCCCCTGAAGATGCTCCTGCACCACCAACGCAGGATATACTTGTGGTGTAAACCCACCAGCAGTATCAGAGACTCTACCAGCCATAGCCGCTTAGGATTCCTCTCAAAGGAGCCTGCAGCCACCACACAAGGGGTACCCACACATCTGGGATCTTCCTCACTTGAGGAGATTGCCATTGAAGAGCACCATCCTCCCCAGGTGCACACTGCTTCTACCCCATCTCCCCATGCAACCGCCCCCCCAAGTCCACCATAATTATTGCAAACGTGCTGACTCAGTTGCATGCCTCTCCTCCTCCCCAACAACCACCAACAAAGGGGAGAACCACAGACATCAGGAAGAGGATCATCATGCTTCTGACAACCCACAGCACCGGGTTTACAAGTTCTATCTCCTAGTGTAGATAGGGAGATTAGAACATCTAGTGAGGCTGCCACCTCTTCTGAATTAGCACATGATCAAATTAAGGCTGGTAACATAGCTAAGACCTCACTAGAGGCAACAGCTGATGAAGGACATAGTCCTGAGTTGGAAGTCCACAGTTCCAAGAAAAAGGGGCACATGCTAAAACTGGTCTACACCTAGTGCATGTACATCCTGCTCCACGCAGGAGGTCAGGTGATTCAGCTTCTGCTGATGATGACCTGGGCTTTTTCTATGACGTTCTAGCCCATAACACCATCCTGGAGGCTGAGGTAAGCAGACTACAAGAACTGCTTGCCAAGAAGTCTCAGGATGTATGTCCATCTGCCCCCACCAACCCACAGATGGCACCTTCATTTGAAGGTTCCCCAAACACTTTACCCTCTCACTTCACTGAGCCTCCAACTTCTGCTTTTGGCACTATCTCTCCGGGACAGAACCCCCCAGAGCAGATGGTTCCTGTATTCCAACAATCCCTACCTCTTATATCACTCCATCATCAATGACATTGTTTATAAAGCCATTGATGAGAGGATTTCCTCAAGTCTACAACCACTCTTGATGATCCTGTGCAAAAGAAACTTTCTGCGGTACAAACCCCTGCCACCAATGCATCCAAAAAGGGGGAGAGTACTGCAGTGAAAGAAAAGAAAAGAAAAAGAACTGAGGATGAAGGCACAAGAAAAACCCAGGAGTTGGAAAAAGAAAAGGAACAACAAGATCACTTACAAAAGAAAGAAAAGTGTTGGTGATCAAACAAATGCTGAAGAAAAATCCTTGGAAGAGCTGGTAAAAGATGCAGATGACACACACAGCCGATCCATGGACAAAATCATTGAGCAACTCTTCAAGCAAGGCTTTGACACAGCCACACTAGACAGTGAAATCAGGAGGTTGGAAGTAGAGGAAATTCAAACCAGATGGGTTGGGTATGATGTGCTGGAGAAAGACAGATTGGAGATCATGATTGGATTCATTGCCAAATACTTAGGAAGATCACTGATGGAGATTCGTTCATGGACCAGAGACAGCATTCTGGCTATAGCCACCAGAATCTGTTGTCTGAGCAATTTCATAAGGGGATAATCATCGAAGCACTTGATGAGGCTGGGGCTGGAAAAAGGTTTGAAATGGCAAGACTTACAAAAGCCAAACTCACAACCAAAATGCTTGAACAACCTTCCCAATCACCCACTCAAAAACAGCCTACCCCTCAAATCTCCAAACCAATCTCAAAACCCAAATCCAAACATCCTCAACCTTCAAAACCAATTCCTTACCACAAAAACCAACCCACCATCATCCAGTGATGCACCTAGAAGGAGAGAAGGGTGCTGAGGATAGAAGAAGATGAAGAAGAAGAGGATGAAGATGATAGTCTGCCACTCTCTGCTGTTCTAAGGCTACCAGAACCCAGGAGTCAACCCATGATCACACCTGACTCTCAAGGGAAACGGTTAGAGTCAAAATAGAAGATGAAGAACAGCAGAAGCAGCATGATAAGCAACTACTGAAGATGGTTGACAAGGAATTTCCTTAGTCATCATCTATACAAGCCATGAAAGGGCATGCTCAGAGGCTGTACACTCTCAGACACACATTTCAGTATCAGAAGGAGAGAGTGAGAGTATGGCCAGACCCCAAGGTGAGTTCTAGAATCCACAAAAGATCCATTCCACACAGATACAATGGCCAGGTTAGAAAAACAATAGACTCTACAATCATGTTGGCCATTGTAGTCTCACCATGGGAAATAATCGATGAATTCAAGAAGGCTCATCAATCAAAAATGACCCCTCAAGCCTTACTGGAAAACAAGATGATCAAAAAGGGTTATTAAATAAGAAGCTTGAAGACATTAAGAAGAATGAGCTCCAGTTACTCCTTGAGGGCACTCATCCTGATGAATTTGTCTATAGGGAGGTAACTATTGTGGAGTTGAAAATGGCAAGACTGTAAAGTACTTATCTGAGTACTATGGTCCAGAGTTCTTCTTTGAAGGAGGAGTAGAAGAACTCTCCAAGAAGGAACATGTTGTTCTCCTTGAGGCCTATGTTCGAGAGTCGTACAGACTCATAATGGGGAAGTAGATCTCATGAATGGGATAACAACTCTGTGTCCCGTTCCCCAAAACAGAGTTCCCATTCATACCTTGCCAAACAGATCTCTGAGATTTCTTCCCAGGCCAGTGCTTATATGGGTCATCTTCTCTACTGATCAAGAAGGAAAAAGACCAACCATTTTGCCAACAATAAGTGGGAAAATAAATCAATTAGAGGTTTTGGCTGCATTGGTTCAGGGGGAGTTTGTTGGACCAAAAGAACCAATGAGCCAAGATCAGAAAACCTCTAAGTCCCACATGATATCACAACAACTGCTGAAGGCTTCATCAGCAGTTCGACAGGTGCTGAAGACTTCAACAGCTGAAGATCAAGTACTGAACTTCAACAGCTGAAGACTAAAGTGCTGAAGCTCAACAGCTGAAGAAACAAGTGCTGAAGCTGAACAGCTGAAGAACACAAGTGCTGAAGCTGAACAGCTGAAGAACACAAGTGCTGAAGCTGAAGACCAAGTACTGAAGTACATAGCTGAAGAGTCTACAAGTGCTGAAGATCAACAACTGGTGTACAAAGTCTGAAGACAAAGACTAAAGACATCAGCTGATGATATCTACTAAAGTCATCAGCTGATGAAACGTCTGAAGTTCAAGTCTGAAGACCAAGTACTGAAGTTTCAGTAGTTTGTCACAACAGCTGAAGAGTACTTCTTCAGTAGTTGTGATATCAGTAGTTTTATGTTTTTACTTTAAGTAGTTTTGTAAAACTACTGAAGAGCTTGTTCTTCAGTCATTGTAGTATCAGTAATTTTATGTTTTTCAGTAGTTGTAGTAACTGATAACACTTAGTATTTTTGTAAGAAGATGTCAGCTGTTTTGACATCTTCAGTAGTTGTGTTTCAGTTGGAATAATTCTGTTAGATGTCACCATCAAGTGACATCAGCAGACGTCACATCTCTTATATAGAGGTGTCGACCTAATTGTAATTGTGACATTCCGTTACCACGAAAGCGAATATTGAATGAAATATATTTGCAGAATTCTCTCTATCTATAACCGTTTTTGTTCTTCATTGAGTCTTTTCGTTCTTGTGAATTGGCTAATTCATTGTTAGATTTCCACTGCTATACTCTACTATCTAATCATCAACAGCTTAAGACTAAAGTACTGAAGTACAACAGCTGAAGTTCTAAAGTGCTGAAGACTTCAACAGCTGAAGACTAAAGTACTGAAGTACAACAGTTGAAGTTCTAAAGTGCGGAAGACTTCAACAGCTGAAGACTAAAGTACTAAAGTACAACACTGAAGTTCTAAGTGCTGAAGACTTCAACAGCTGAAGACTAAAGTACTGAAGTACAATAGCTGAAGTATAAAGACTGAAGACATCAGCTGATGACAACAGCTGAAGCTCAAGTACAAGTACTGAAGCCATCAGAGTTTGTTACAACAGCTGAAGAAGCATTCTTCAGTTGTTGTGATGGTTTACCTTTCAGTAGTTTTCTTTGTTTCAGTAGTTGTAAAAAAACTGAAGAGTATGTTCTTCAGTTGTTATAGTTTCAGTAGTTTCTTTTCAGTAGTTGTAATAATAGTTAACACTTGTAAGAAGATGTCAGTTGTTTGACATCTTCAGTAGTTGTATTAACTATCAGTAGTTGTAATAAATTCTGTTAGATATCACTATCAAGTGACATCAGCAGACGTCACATCTCTTATATAAGAGGTGTTGACCTAATTGTAATTGTGACATTCCGTTACCACGAAAGCGAATATTGAATGAAATATATTTACAGAATTCTCTCTGTCTATAACCGTTTTGTTATTACATTGAATATCTCTTTGTTCTTGTGAATTGGTTAATTCATTGTTAGAATTCCGCTGCTATACTCTCTAATCAATCAAACGTAGATCACTGATCCTAAGAGGGGATTTGACCAAAGTCAGTCTGTTCCCAGCAGAAGGCTCTTGGAAAGAAGAAAACTGAGTGTGTCATGTGTGAAAGTACTGCTCATCTTGCTAAGGATTGTCCATACAATCCTAAAGGTACTCTTCACATGACCAAGATAAAGACTTCTAAGAGTTCCAAGAAGATTCAAGCTTCAAAAGCAAAATATGTTTCCTTCGAAAGCTCCAAATCTAAGAAGAAGGCAAGTGGAAAGTTACCTTCGGAAGAAAAGTTGGTCTCGGAAAGAAGGAATACTTCCGAAGCACTGAAGTTTGTTGCAGTGTCTGCAGGTTCTTCCGAAGGCTCAGTCATCAAAACTTTCGAAGTATCAAAAGCTTCCGAAGTATTGAAGGTCAAGTCCAAGACTCCAAAGGTGGTATGGAAGTCTAAGTAATACCAAGTGACTGAGAATTCTCCATCAATAATAGCTCAAGTTCCTCCTAGCACAACCATAGGATCTATTACTGTTGCATTACCTTCTGTTTCTCTTATGAGCCCAAGACAAGTAAGGCTTGGGTTTCCAAATGTAACTAATCATTTTCTTTGTGCAGGGACAGCTGAAGACAAACGAAAATATCTGGATTATTGACAGTGGTTGTTCCAGGCACATGACATGCAATAGGTCCCTACCCAGAACATTGAAAGGATTGATGAAGGGCCAGTTGCCTTTGGAGGAGATGAAGATGGTTACATTTTAGGAAGGGGCAAGGTCACAAATGGTAAACTGAGCATTGAAAAGGTAAACTTTGTCAAGGAGCTTGGGTACAATCTTCAGAGTGTATCCCAATTTTGTGAACAGAGTCATAACATGCTCTTTGCTGAGCATGAGTGCATTGTTCTCAAGCCCGGGGTGGTCATTTCTCATGAGCATATTCTGCTTAGATCCCCCAGGAAAGGGAATATGTACAAGATGGATTTGCAAGAAACATCTCCCTCTAGAGAAGTTTCATGCTTTCTGTCTAAAGCCAATAGTGATAAGTCTTTTCTATGGCATAAAAGAATGTGCCATGTAAACTTTAACTGATTAAGAATGATTGGTAACTGGAATGCCAAAGAAAGAGTTTACAAGTGATGGCCATTATGTTGCATACCTGAAAGGGAAGCAACATAAGGTATCTCACAAGCCTAAGAAAAGGAACTCCATCACTACACCCCTACACTTGTTACATATGGATCTCTTTGGCCCCACCAGCGTAATGAGTCTAGGAAGAACCTCTTACAGTTTAGTAATCACAGATGACTATACAAGATTCACTTGGGTCTTCTTCCTTAGAACTAAGGATAAGACTCCTGAGATTCTAAAAAGTTTCATCTTGAAGATTGAGAATCAATCTGATCACAAGGTCAAAATCATAAGATGTGATCAGGGAACTGAATTCAAGAACCAAATCCTTGATGCATTCTATGATGAAAAAGGTATTTCAAGACAATACAGTGCTCCAAGGACTCCTCAGCAGAATGGTGTTGCTAAGAGGAGAAACAGGACACTGATTGAAGCTGCAAGAACCATGTTGTCTGACTCTAAGTTGCCCATCACCTTCTGGGCAGAGGCTGTCGACACTGCCTGCTATGTCCAGAATAGAGTTTTAGTAGTTAAGACTCATGGCAAGACTCCTTATGAACTTTGAGGAAACCTTCCATTGGTTTTCTCAGGTCATTTGGTTGTCCTTGCACCATCTTAAATACCAAGGATCAAATTGCCAAATTTGCTAAGAAATCAGATGATGGACACTTCATTGGATACTCTTCCCAAGCTAAGGCTTACAGAGTATACAATCTCAGAACTAGAATTGTTGAGGAGTCAGCCAATGTGACCTTCAATGAACACACACCCTGTGTGGTTGGTTCTATTCTGATTGGTTTTTTGATCTTGATTTAGTTACCAACTGTTTTAACAAATCTTGTGAGACTCTTTCAGGATTTGTAGAAAATTTAAACACAGGAGATCCTCATCCAAGATTTGAGCTAAGAAGACCTTCAAGTAACACATCTTTAGCTCCAGTTGGAACTACTTCTGCAAATGAGTTTCTATCAGCACTACAATGACAAACGCAGCTGATACATCTAGTATTCCTTCAAATTCTAGCTCAGAGGCTCCACAACCAGATAAAGAGCTTCAATTGCAGAAGACAATAATGGTAGTGGTGACGGTGATCAAGACTTTCTTGATGCTGATAACCACTCCATAGATGACAACATCAATGATGTCACACACTCCTTGGATCAAGTCTCTCTTGATGTTGGACCAAAAGAACCAATGAGCCAAGATCAGAAAATCTCTAAGTCCCACACGGTATCACAACAACTGCTGAAAGCCTCATCAGTAGTTTGACAAGTACTGAAGACTTCAACAGCTGAAGATCAAGTGCTGAAGACCTTAACAGCTGAAGAACCAAAGTGCTGAAGTACAACAGCTGAAGAACACAAGTGCTGAAGCTGAAAGACCAAAGTACTGAAGTACAACAGCTGAAGAGTTCACAAGTACTGAAGATCAACAACTGATGTACAAAGTCTGAAGACAAAGACTGAAGACATCAGCTGATGATATCTACTGAAGTCATCAGCTGATGAAACGCCTGAAGGTCAAAGTCTGAAGATCAAGTACTGAAGCCTCAGTAGTTTGTCACAACTGCTGAAGAGTACTTCTTCAGTAGTTGTGATATCAGTAGTTTTATGTTTTATGTTTTATTTTATCAGTAGTTTTGTAAAACGACTGAAGAGCTTGTTCTTCAGTCGTTGTAGTTTCAGTAGTTTTATATTTTGTACTTAACTTGCTGATATGTTCTCAGTAGTTGTGAACATTTCAGTAGTTTGTTAAGATTAGTTATTTCTGTATTGGATCTGCCAGTTGTCACTTTCCGTGATAACAGCAGTGACTGTTGCACTCTATATAAGGAGTGACAACCCATTGTAATTATTGAGTGATATGAGCAATTGAATGGAATGTTTGATTGATTTGATTAGAAATATTCTCCATCTATAAACATTCCTAGAAATCAGAAATTCATATTCTCTCCCTATAACCGTATGCGATCTTAACGCTTACATATATTGTTTGCTTGCTACAATTTGTCTAATTCGTTTGTGTATTCCGCTCCTTTACATTCTGATAAACATCAAACTTGTGATCACTGATCCTGTCAAATGGTATCAGAGCAGGTTAATCATTGATCGATCTAATAATGACCATTGAAACTGCTATTCTAGATCCAAGTTTGATTGAATTAGCTTTTGTTTTTGCAAGAAACGGTTATAGAGATTGAATTTTCTGTATTTCTGCTCATTCATCCTGAGATCTTATTCTTGGTTCTCATTGAGTTTGTTGTGGTTTGTCTAAAACTTTTCTTTTTAAACTTGAACTAACTGTTTTTGAACTGAAAATGACCACTCCCTCCAATGATCCTCACAATACTGGTTCCTCAACCAAGCCTCCTATGCTGGTTAGGAATGAGTATAACATATGGCAAAGACGTATGCTCCATCACCTGTCTGTTACAGCGCAGGGTGTTGGACATCTGTGGTACATGGTCCACACAAGCCTATGGTGAATAATCCGGAAACCAATCAAATGGTTCCGAAGAGGAGGGAGCAATACTCAGACGAGGATAAAAGTTGCTTGAGATTGATGCAAAAGCCCATGGAATTCTGGCCATGGCTTTGCCCAATGAAATCTATTCTGGGCTAATGCATCATGAAACTGCCCATGACCTCTGGATTGCTTTGAAAGAACAATTTGGAGGAACTGATGAGGTCTTGGCAAATATAGAGAAATTCTTGCCCAACAATATGAGACATTCTCTCATAGAAAGGGTGAGACACTGACTCAACAATATGAGCGGTTTTCTTGTTTGATCTCTGAACTAAAAATGGTCAACTTGAATACACCAATATTCAGATGAATAACAGATTTCTCAGATCACTGCCTGAGAGATGGGACACATATACTATTGTCCTACGCTCCAGTGCAAGTTTGGACAAACTATCTCTCACCAACTCCATGGGAACTGCTCACTTTTGAGAGAGAGATAGAACAGAAGAGAAAACTGTCTTCATCTGGAAAGCTCACTGAAGACTCTATTCAAGGCAACACTGCCTTGGTGGGTCATGAGTCAGAATATGCTGCATCTGAATGCCAGTATGATGAGCATATTAATTTCTCTTCGAGCACTTCTAATTCTGCATTTGTAAGTGTTGATGGTCAGTTTACTGGGGTAATAATGACAATTTATGCTTCATTATGGATGATCTCAAGGGGATTGCTGATGATGACTTAGAAGAGATGGATATTTTGAGCCAAATGGCCTTGATAAATATCAGATCTCAGAAGTTCTACAAAAGAACTGGAAGAAAATTCCCAGGACTCTCTGGCAAAACCAAAGTTGGTTTTGACAAGAGCAAGTTGAGGTGTCACAAATGCCAACGGCTTGGACACTTTGCAAGAGAGTGTAGATCAACTGGATCAAACTCTACTGCACCCTTTGTGACTTTTCCTGGCAACAGTCAACAAAACAGAGGGCAACATCCTGTCACATCTAGTCATCATCCTCAACAACATCTCCGGCATATTTTGTTCCTCAGGGTCAAATGCCTTATCAGTACCCTTGTTATTACATGCCACAGTCAAGTCAAGTTCAAGTTCCTATGACACCACAACCTCATGCATTACCAGAACCTCAGCCTTCCCCATCTCATCAACAACCTTCATCTCAACAACACAGCTTCTTCACCCCAGGAGTTGTTGACTGGAGCAGTTTACCAGATGACTTGTCTGGTCATGATCAACTGTTCTCAGGTGCTGGTCAACATGGTGGTGACAGTCCTTTTGGGAATCTAGCTCTTATGGCTTTGGAGTCTGCTGATACTTCATCTTCCAATGCCTCTACACCTCAGGTATCACAGGTATCCTCTGAGGCAAAAGCCAAATTATGTTCTGAACAATGCATAGCAGCATTTGCTTCCATTAGAGAAGCAAATGTAGCTTTAATTAATAAGAACATTGAGCTAGAACAAGAAATTTCCAAAAACAAAGCTGAGTTTGAGTTTGTGCTCAAAGATAAAAATGATGAGGTTTATAAACTGAATTGCAAAATAATTGATGATAAGGCTAGAGAAGATGTATTTTAGAGAAGTACAAAGATCTCAAAGAAACCCTTGCAGTTACCAGGTCGAGTGTGATAGATGGGTACAATCATGCAAAGGTTTTGAAATGCTTCTTAGTAAGCAATCTGCTTCAAATGTGAAGTTTGGAATTGGTTACAATCACACTGCTCCACCTACAGACTTTACCCCAAGAGCAGAGGTAGAATCTGATGGTGAGAGTGATAACCAATCCATCAAGTCATGTGATCTACCTTCTGATACAGCACAATCAGAAGTAGCAGTCAGTATCAAGTCCTCTTTGAACCTATCAGCTGATGTTGATGGTCCAAATGCTGACATTCACATGATCAATAAGTTGATCAACTCAGGAGTCAATCCTGAAGGTCCTGAAAGGACTGGAGAGCAGGATTCAACTCCTGAAGTTCAAACTTCAACTGCTGTCAGTACTGAAGAGAAGAAAACTGGCAGTAGAAAGAGTTTGAAGACTACTAAAGATGCTGTTAAGAAAGCAACCAATGCTTCCAAAGCATTGAAGAACAAGTCTTCAGTTGCTTCATCATCTTTAGGTAATGATCAACCTAAGATGAAGAAGAAACCATGTGAAGTATGTGGTTTGTTCAATCATCTTACAGATGAGTGTTGGTACAAAAGTGGTTCCAAACTCAAACAAGGAAGAAATTAATGAGAAAATGGTAAAAATGAAAACTGAGTTTGAGACCACATTTGTATCAGCAACATCAAATCCTGTAACCCTTAAGTCCTTAAAGCAATCCAAAAGGAAGGAGTTAAACAGGTGACAGCTGAGGGTGCTCAAAAGAAGAAGGTGCAACATAGGACCTTATCTAACTCCACTAGCAATGTGTCTGATGAGCTGAAAGCTTTATCACAAAATCAGACACAGCTGGTGATGATGGTACAACATCTGTTGGGTAGAGTTAACCAACTAGATTCTCCTATGTTGAAACCACAGAAAGGAGGTCTAAGCCAAAGGACTCCTCTTCTGCACCATCTTCTTCCTCTCAGGCTGTTGTTACAAATAAACATGCTAGTTTACCATCTATTGATGAGACCAGGCCCAAAACCAAAAAGGTTTGGGTCTCTAAAACTATTGATTGTTTATTATTGCAGGGTTCTTCAACATGCCAAATAGCATCTGGTATGTAGACAGTGGGGGATCCATGCACATGACTGGGAACATCTCTCTTCTTCATGACTACTCAAGGAAAGAAGGGATTTGTCTCTTTTGGCAATGATGCTAGGGTTACATCATCGTAAGGGCTTTGTCTCCAATGGAGAAATCAAATTTGATGATGTAATCATGTGGAAAATCTCAAGTACAACCTCTTGAGTGTCAGTCAAATGTGTGATAAAGGCCATGTTGCCCTTTTCACAAGTCAAAACTGTAGGATTCTGTCATCCAAAGTTTTGCCCTTGATTGACAAGGTGTTGGATGATCACACTCTCCTGAAAGCCACAGGACAGGAAGAGTGTATGCCTTAGATCTCTCTAAGAAGATAGATCTCAAAGGTAATCCTTGCCTATTTTCCAAAGCCTCTTTTTCAAGAATCTAAACTATGGCACAGGAGGCTTGGTCATGTTAATCTCAAAAACATGAATCAGCTTAGCCACAATAGTTTAGTCAGAGGCTTACCAATAAAGGAGTTCCACTGTGATGAACTTGCACTGCTTGTTTAAAAGGAAAACAGCACAAGGTCTCATTTCCTCCTATTGAAATGTCCAAGTCCACTGCCTGCTTGCAATTACTGCATATGGATCTATTTGGTCCTGTGAGAGTAATGAGCATGGCAAAGAAGAGATACTGTCTGGTAATTGTGGATGATTACTCCAGATTTGTATGGACTTTCTTTCTACATTCAAAGGATGAGGCTGCTCAGAAGATTATCCACTTTGTGCTGTACATTGAGAAGCAGTATTCCCTTCCTGTCAAGTGTATCAGGAGTGATAATGGAACTGAGTTCAGAAATCATACACTTGATGACTTTTATCTCTCAAAGGGAATCAAAAGGCAGTTCAGCATTCCAAGGACTCCGGAACAAAATGGAGTAGTGGAGAGAAAGAACAGGACCCTCATTGAAGCTGCAAGGTCCATGCTGGCTGACTCAGGTTTACCATTGACCTTTTGGGCTGAAGCTGTCAACACAGCTTGTTATGTGCAAAAAATAGAGTGTTAGTAAATCAGAGGTTGATGAAGACTCCATATGAAGTTCTCCATCATTGGCTCCACTGATTTCATTTTTCAAAGCATTTGGGTGTCCTGTTTTATTCTCAACACAAAGGATCAACTCCACAAATTTGATCCTAAGGTGGATGTAGGATACTTTGTTGGTTATTCATCTACTTGCAAAGCATACAGAGTCTTCAACTGCAGAACAAAGATGGTTGAAGAAACTCTACATGTTAAGTTTAATGAATCTCCAAAGGACAAGATTCCACAAAGTCCTGTGGAGTTATTTGATCTGGACATACTGCAATATGTTCCTTATCAAAACCTGCTGTTGCTCCTGTCAACAGTTCACCACCTGGTGGTACTGCTGATGATGATGATGATTGCAGTACTCACCTCTTCAGGTTTAGTGATCAGCTGCCTGAGTCAACTAGACCTGATGTTCCTGTAGCGCCAGTAGCCCATCCACAACAAATGCTGATGAGATTTCTTCGAATTCAACTTCCTTTGAATTACCATCCACTGATTGGTTTCAAGGAAATGATTCACCATCACCATCTGTTGCTGCTGAACCGGCTACAAACACTTGCACAGATCTCATTGTATATCAAGATCTGAAGAATCACCCCATGTCTCAAATCATTGGTGATATCACTGCTGGTGTATCAACAAGAAGTCAATTGTCAAATTTCTGCTTCTATGCTCTCTTCATCAGTCAGCAAGAGCCAAAGAATTATCACATTGCTTTAAAGGACAATGGATGGGTTGATGCCATGCAGCTTGAGCTTCTTCAGTTCAAGAAACAGCAAGTGTGGGAACTGGTTCCTCTACCTCCAGGTAAGTGTGCAATAGGCACTAAATGGGTGTTTAGGAACAAAACTGATGAAAATGGGCTTATTGTTAAGAACAAGGCCAGACTGGTTGTTCAGGGGTTTGCACAAGAAGAAGGTATTGATTATGATGAAACCTTTGCCCCTGTAGCCAGACTGGAAGCAATTCGATTGTTTTTAGCTTATGCTGCTTATCAAAACTTAAAGTTTTTCAAAGGATGTCAAAAGTGCATTTTTGTATGGAAAAGTTAAAGAAGAGGTTTATGTATGTCAACCTCCAGGCTTTGAGGACAAAAAAACATCCTAATTGGGTGTATAAGCTTGATAAAGCTCTTATGGGTTAAAACAAGCTCCCAGAGCCTGGTATGAGACATTATCAAACTTTCTTCTGGAAAACAATTTCACTAGAGGCTCCATAGACAAGACTTTATTTATTAAGAAAGCTGGGCAGCATAATCTACTTGTTCAAATTTATGTAGATGATATCATTTTTGCATCCTCTGATCCAAAGTTGTGTGATGCCTTTACAAAATTGATGCAACAGAAGTTTGAAATGAGTGCCATGGGAGAATTACAGTTCTTTCTGGGGTTGCAAATCAAACAAAAGGCTGATGGAATTTTTATTCATCAATCCAAATATACAAAAGATCTTTTGCAAAAGTTTGATTTACAAAACTGTAAGCCCTGTTCTACTCCCATGAGCAGCACCACACAACTGGACTCAGATCAGAAAGGTAATGTGGTTGATGAAACACTTTACAGATGTATGATTGGGTCCTTGATGTATTTAACAGCTTCTAGACCAGATATTATGTTTGCTACATGTGTTTGTGCTAGATTTCAGGCTGCACCTAAAGAGTCTCATCTGATTGCAGTCAAGAGGATCTTTAGATATCTGCAAGGCACTCCATCTCTAGGTTTATGGTATTCTACCAACCATTCTGGTAAATTAGTTGCTTTTTCTGACAGTGACTATGCAGGGTGTAAGTTGACCAGGAAATCAACTTCTGGTGGATGCCAATTCCTAGGCAACTGCTTAATTTCTTGGCAGAGCAAGAAAAACAGACCTCAGTTGCTACATCCACTGCGGAAGCAGAGTACATTGCTGCTGCAAGCTGTACATCTCAGGTACTCTGGCTTCAAAACCAACTTTTGGATTATGGCATTACAGAGACTAAGACTCCATTGTTAATGGATAGTGCTTCAGCTCTTTGCATTGTCAAAAATCCAGTCCAGCACTCTAGGACCAAACATATAGAGATCAGACATCATTTTATGAGATTGTTTTGAAAAAGGTCTGATTGATCCTAAGTTTGTGCCCAGTGCTGATGAGCTTGCAGACATCTTTACTAAGCCTTTGGATAGTTCAACTTTCCAAAACCTGGTGTTAAGGCTTGGTATGCTGCAGCTAGAATAGGTGACAACTACTGATGATCTCAGTAATTCATATTGATGATCATGAGTGCCTGTCACATATAAGTACTGATGAGCTCGTTTAACCTCAGTAGTTTTTATACTACTGAAGGCTAAAAGTTCTCACAAGTACTGAAGTACTTCATCTGTTCTAAACTACTGAAGTAGTTACAACTACTGATGTAGTCATAACTACTGAAATCAGTAAAAACAGATAAGTACTGATGTCCTATGAAACAACTGAAATCAGCCATAAAGACTGATGAAGTGTTGAGGACAGTTTGAAACAGCTGAAAGCTAAGAATTGACGAAAACAGCTGACGAGAACTTTCTCCTCAGTCGTTTGTACCACTGCTGTTTCATTTTAAACAACTGAAGCAAAACCACGTCTTCAGTAGTTTTTATAACTACTGATGACTAATACCAAGTCTTCAGTTGTTTACAACAGCTGATGACAAATCCACTGTCTTCAGTAGTTTCATAACTACTGATGACAAACACCATGTCCTCAGTTGTTTCAATCACCTGAAGTCAAAACCACGGTCTTCAGTAGTTTTCTAAACTACTGATGCCTAACACCGCGACTTCAGCTGTTTCAACGTCTGAAAGGATAATACCATGTCAACGGTCGTTTAAAACTACTGATGACTAACACCACATCCTTCAGTCGTACTCACCCGTACCCTATAAATACCCTTAACCTGAGCTCTCCATACTTCATCTTCTTCAAACCTAACGTTCCTCTCCAACAAATTTCCATGGCGTCTTTGCAAATTAAACCGCGACACAACTGTGTTGCCTACCTTACAAAATCGCCGATCTGGACTAAGTTCGATAATGCTATCGATCTTATGGTTCAGTCCCCATACAACAAGGCATTCCTTCTGAACCCCGTTTTACATACCGAATCCTTGAACCAATTTTGGATGAACGTTAATGTTACTACTGAGGAGAGCAGCACACGATCCCTCCGGTCTGTAGTCAACAACAAAGAAGTAGTGATTACTCCTGCAACAATCCGAAAAATTCTTCACCTGAGTGATGCTACCTCTCCTGCTGGATATCCGAAGGGCACCATAGATCTATCATTTGCTCAGCATGGATATCAAGGTGATCTCAGTGCCAAACCATTATGAAGAAACACTTCAATGACGCTGAGCGCCTGATCTTTCACATGGTCAATGTATGTTTGGCCCTAAGACATCGTCTTGGGATCAAATGTCCACCAAATGGCAGCAGGTATTGTATTCTATCCTTGAGCAACAACCACTGAACTTTTCCGAATATAATATTTTCAGAGCTCAAAGATATGGCTCAAAAATTAACTGCCAACCGTTGGATACTCTATCCACGGTTCATCATGGCCATTATAATAGACCAGCTTAATGCTGAGGGACTTGTTGGAGTGGGAGTCCCTGCAACGGCTGTTTTGCCAGAAGTATACTCCGGCACAACTCCGACGGGCCACTCAAATTGGCTGCCAAGCTGCGAAAACCCACGCAGCTGGAACCCACAGCCACCACCTCCAAATCCAATGTCCCCACCAAACCCACCAAAAAGAAACTCAAAAGGCTACTCAGGGAATTGAGTCCCCTGAGGATGCTCCTGCACAACAAACGCAGGATATATCCACTAGTCCAAACCCCCTAGTGGATACCATGACTCTCCAGCTACAGCCGCTCAGGCTTCCTCTCAACAGGAGCCTGCAGCAACCCAAGGGGCACCTACTTATCTGGGATCTTCCTCACTTGAGGAGATTGCCATTGAAGAGCACCATCCACCCCAGGTGCACACTGCTTCTAACCTGTACCCCACACAACCGCCCCTCACAGCCCAACTTTAATAGTTGCTCAAGTGCTGACTCAATTGCACTCCTCACCCCCTCCCCAGAAACCACCTCTTACTGGAATGCCTCTACAATTGAGGGAGGAACACAGTGTATTTGAGAACCCACAGCACAGGGGTTTACCAATTCTATCTCCTGGTGTAGAGAAGGAGATTAGAATATCTAGTGAGGCTGCCACCTCCTCTGCCTCAGCACATGACCAGAGTGAGGCTGGTAACATTGCTAAGACCTCCCTAGAGGCAACAGCTGATGATGGACATTGTCCTGAGGCTGGAAGTCCAGTACCAAGCACCACAGGGGCACATGCACCAACTGGTCTACACCCAGTGCATGTTCATCCTGCTCTAAGCAGGAGGTCAGGTGATTCAGTATCAACTGATGATGACCTGAGCTTCTTCTTCGATGTAGTTGCTCAAAACCACATTCTAGAGGATGAGGTTAGCAGACTCAAAGACTGCTGGCCAAGATGTCTCAGGATGCAAGTCCATCTGCCACCCTCATACACCCACAGATGGCACCTTCCCTTGAAGGTTTCCCAAACACTGAGCCACCCCAAAATCAACCACCCGCCTCTGCTTCAGGCCCCTACTTCTCAGGAACAGAACCCTCCTGAGCAAATAGGTGCTATCCTACAAAATTCCCTCCCTCTCATCACCCCCATAATCACTGATATAGTGATCAAAGCCCTTGATGAGAGGCTTTCCTCAACATTACAGCCACTGGTTGATGCTGCTGTCCACAAGACTCTTTCTGTGGTACCAACCCCTTCCTCCAATGCAACCAAAAAGGGGGAGGGTGTAAACTGCAGAAAGAGAAAGAGAAGAGATCTGAGGAAGAGGAGAAACAAGAAAAGCAACCTCTGCTCACGTACAAAAGAAAGAGAAGTGCTGATGATCATACTGCTGAAGAAAAATCCTTGGAGGAGCTGGTCAAAGAAGCTGACACCACACACAGCCGCTCCATGGATAAGATAATTGACCAACTATTCAGGCAGGGGTTGACACAGCTACACTGGATAGTGAGATCAGAAGGTTAGAGGTACAAGAGATACAAACCCGATGGGCAGGGTACGATGCTCTTGAGAAAGAGAGGTTGGAAATAATGATCCGCTTTATTGCCAAATACTTGGGAAGATCATTAATGGAGATCCGCGCATGGTCCAGGGACAGCATTCTGGCTATAGCTACCAGAATCTGTCTGTCTGAGCAATTCAACAAAGGGATCATTGTGGAAGCCCTTGATGAGGCTGGGGCTGGCAAAAGGTTAGAGATGGCTAAACTTACAAAAGCAAAATTAACTACAAGGATGCTAGATCAACCTTCCCTTCCACTCACTCAAACAGATCCTATCCCTCAAATCTCCCAACCAACCTCTAAGCCAAAATCCAAACATCCTCTCTCTTCAAAACCAATCCCTTCACCAACCCAACCATCATCCAGTGATGTACCCCGTAGAAGGAGAAGGGTGCTGAGGATGGAAGAAGAAGTAGAAGAAGAGGATGAAGATGATAGTCTGCCACTCTCTGCTGTTCTGAAGCTACCAAAGCCCCAGAGTCAATCCATGATCACACCCGACTCTCAAAAGGAAATGGTCAGAGTCAAAATAGAAGAAGAAGAACAGCAGAAACAGCACGATGAGCAACTGTTGAAGATGGTTGACAAGGAATTCCTCAGTCATCATCTATTCAAGCCATGAAAGGGCATGCTCAAAGGCTGTACACTCTCAGACACACCTTTCAGTATCAGAGGGAGAGAGTGAGAGTATGGCCAGACCCCAGGGTGAGTTCTAGAATCCATAGAAGAACTATCCCACACAGATACAACGGCCAAGTACGAAAAACAATGGAATCTACCATCATGTTGGCCGTTGTAGTCTGACCTTGGGAATCATTGATGAATTCAAGAAAGCTCACCAAGCAAAGAAGACACCTCAAGCCTTACTAGAAAACAAGATGATTAAGAAGGGGTTGTTATACAAAAAGCTTGAAGACATCCAAAAGAATGAGCTCCAGTTACTCCTTGAAGGCAACCATCCGGATGAATTTGTATACAGGGAGGTAACTACGGTGGAGCTGAAAAATGGCAGGACCATGAAGTACTTATCAGAGTACTATGGTCCAGAGTTCTTCTTCGAAGGAGGAGCTGAAGAACTCTCTCAAGAGGAACAATTGTTCTCCTTGAGGCCTATGTCCGTGAGTCATACAGACTCATTATGGGGAAGTGAATCTCATGAATGGGATAACAACTCTGTGTCCAGTTCCCCAAAACAGAGTTCCCATTCATACTCTGCCAAACAAATATTTGAGGTTCTTCCCAGGCCGGAGCATACATGGGTCATCTTCTCTACTGATCAAGAAGGAAAAAGACCAACATTTTTGCCATCAATAAGTGGGAGTTTAAATAAGTTAGAGGTTTTGGCTGCATTGGTTCAGGGGGAGTTTGTTGGACCAAAAGAACCAATGAGCCAAGATCAGAAAATCTCTAAGTCCCACACGGTATCACAACAACTGCTGAAAGCCTCATCAGTAGTTTGACAAGTACTGAAGACTTCAACAGCTGAAGATCAAGTGCTGAAGACCTTAACAGCTGAAGAACCAAAGTGCTGAAGTACAACAGCTGAAGAACACAAGTGCTGAAGCTGAAAGACCAAAGTACTGAAGTACAACAGCTGAAGAGTTCACAAGTACTGAAGATCAACAACTGATGTACAAAGTCTGAAGACAAAGACTGAAGACATCAGCTGATGATATCTACTGAAGTCATCAGCTGATGAAACGCCTGAAGGTCAAAGTCTGAAGATCAAGTACTGAAGCCTCAGTAGTTTGTCACAACTGCTGAAGAGTACTTCTTCAGTAGTTGTGATATCAGTAGTTTTATGTTTTATGTTTTATGTTTTATGTTTCAGTAGTTTTGTAAAACGACTGAAGAGCTTGTTCTTCAGTCGTTGTAGTTTCAGTAGTTTTATATTTTGTACTTAACTTGCTGATATGTTCTCAGTAGTTGTGAACATTTCAGTAGTTTGTTAAGATTTAGTTATTTCTGTATTGGATCTGCCAGTTGTCACTTTCCGTGATAACAGCAGTGACTGTTGCACTCTATATAAGGAGTGACAACCCATTGTAATTATTGAGTGATATGAGCAATTGAATGGAATGTTTGATTGATTTGATTAGAAATATTCTCCATCTATAAACATCCTAGAAATCAGAAATTCATATTCTCTCCTATAACCGTATGCGATCTTAACGCTTACATATATGTTTGCTTGCTACAATTTGTCTAATTCGTTGTGTATTCCGCTGCTTTACATTCTGATAAACATCAAACTTGTGATCACTGATCCTGTCACTTGATAAGTGTGCTGATGTGGTGGGTGAAACATCAATGCCAGATCTAAATTTTTCTAATTTAAATCTTTCTCAACAACTTGTTGTGATCCTCAGCTAAGGATCCACAAGTCCCACCCCACCACAAACATCATTGGAGATGTTGTCACAGGGGTAAGAACAAAAGGACAAACCATGAAGCAAATGTTTGTCTTCACTCTTGTTTCTTATCCCAGATAGAGCCAAAGAAAGTTGATGAGGCTCTGAAGGATGGTAGTTGGGTTGAAGCTATGCAACAGGAGCTGCTTCAATTCAAAAGGCAAAAAGTTTCGAACCTTTGTCCTCTTCCTCATAGGAAGACTACCATTGGAACCAAATGGGTGTTTAGGAACAAGAAGGATGATAAAGGCTTTATCATAAAGAACAATGATATACTAGTTGTTCAAGGGTACACACAAGAAGAAAGGACTGACTACACTGATGTCTTTGCTCCTATAGCAAGACTGGAAGCTGTTAGGATATTCCTGGCATTTGCGGCATCAAAGAACTTCAAGGTCTTTCAACTTGATGTGAAGTGTGCTTTTCTTTACGGAGTGATTGATAAGGAGGTATATGTCAAACAGCCGCCTAGTTTTGTAGATCCTGGTCATCCAAATTATGTCTGGAAGCTTGACAAAGCTCTTTATGGGCTGCATCAGGCACCCAGGAAGTGGTATGAGACAATATATGAGTATCTTGCAAACATAGACACAGGAGAGGTACTATATATGAAACTCTTTTCATCAAAGGATAGGGAAATGACATATTGCTAGTTCAAGTATATGTGGATGACATCATCTTTGGTTCAACTAATCCAAAGCTCTCTAAAGACTTTGAGAAGCTAATGAAGATAGATTTGAAATGAGTGCCATGGGGGAACTCAATTTCTTTCTTGGAATTCAAGTGAAGCAAGTTGAAGATGGCATCTTTATTAGTCAGTCAACGTATGTTCAGGACATACTGAAGAGGTTCAACATGACTGATTGTAAGATTGCTAAGACACCCATAGCTAGAAACCACTCCCTTGGACTGATCTTGAGGGGGAGTGTGTAGATGAGCATTCATACAGGGCTATGATTGGGTCTCTCATGTATCTTACTACTAGCAGGCCTGATATTATGTTTGCCACCTGCATTTGTGCAAGATATCAAGCCAACCCTAAGATATCTCATCTTATCATTGTCAAAAGGATTCTAAGATACCTTAAAGGTGCTTCAACACTTGGTCTATGGTATCCTAAAAATCCTAACTTCAATCTGTATGCTAATACAGATAGTGATTATGGTGGTTGCAACATGACTACAAAGTCTACATCTGGGGGATGTCAGTTTCTTGGTGGAAGGGTTATCTCATGGCAATGCAAGAAACAATCCTATGTCTCTGCATCAACTGTTGAAGCTGAATACATTACTGCTGCAAGCTGTTGTGCTCAAGTGCTTTGGATTCCGAATCAGATGCTGGACTATGGATTCAACTTCAAGGAGACTCCCATTCACATAGAACACAATAGTGCTATCTCAATCACAAGAATCCTGTGCAGCACTCAAGGACCAAACACATCATATTCAAGTATCATCTAATAAGAGATAATTATGAAAAGGTATTAATTAAACTAGTCAAAGTTCACACAAATGAACAATATGCTGATGTGTTCACAAAAGCCTTTGATGAAGAGAGATATAAATATCTTGTATCAGCTATTGTGATGATCAACTTTGAGTAGGTTTTTCTTAATACTAATTCTTATTATTTCTTAAAACATGTGTGTCCTAAGTTGTCTAGTTCATCACTTTCATATGCTATTGTTTTCTTTGGATGGAAATATTTTTGAAGACTTTCCTTAGATTTATGAAAATTTTGATCCTTCGGAAGTTTGTTTTTAACATCGGAAGAAAATCATGCCTTCAAAACAAATAACTGTCTAAGAAATTTTACCTTCGGAAGAGTGTTCTCATGCATCTTCCGAAGCTTAAATGACTGTCTAAGACACTTATATATTTTCAAATACCTTCTTCTTCCAAAGCAAAATTAACTCTCGGAAGCTTTGTTCTTTTGTGCACAAAGCATTCAAGTCTTAATTTCTCTTCCGAAGCAAAATTTTTAAAACTCTCAGGAAATTCTTCCGAAGTCATTTTACCTTCAGAAGCTTTTTCATTAAAACTTCCGAATATAATTTACCTTTGTAGGCTTTTTGACTTCCAAGAAAACTACTTTTTGAGCAAAAGTAAACTACTTTTTCAGAGGTGGGACCGACATCCAGATTTCAAAGTTTATCCTCTTTCATTAAACTTTATCTGAAATCCTTTTCACATATAAACCCAACAGTTTCCCCCTCTTTCTATCATCTACTTCTTCCTCCAAACCTAAAACCCCAAATTTCTCTATAAAATTTCTTTTTTCTTTCTTTCTTCATCCTTAATCTACCTCACAATAGCCAACCCCACTCACAGAATTGACCCAAACTTTACCATGCAGCTCCACAGGCAAAACAACCAGGTTGCTCTATTAAGCTTGGAGAAAGATCCTCATTTCTCAGAGGTTTGCCATTTCTTAGCTTTGTCCAACTACTTCACCTCCTAACCATTGATCCTCCACTTTATGAGGATCATCTACTTGAATTTTGGAAGAACTGCCAAGAGGTCGTAATGGATGGGGAGAAGGCACTGTCTGCCACAATGCAGGGGAGAACAATCTTCATCACTCCAGCCATCATCAACATGCATCTTCAGCTAGATGATGAAGATGGTGAGGTGTTCTTTCCAAAGAAGCTGTCAAACATTCTTTTGAGCAGATAGGGTATGAGGAGATTTCTCTGTAAAGACCTTTAGGAAAAGGAAAGGTCTCATCCTAGGGGAGATTCTTGCTCCATGTGGTCATCCACAGCTTATCAAACAAGCATGGTGGATAGGACCAGATTCCTGAGGATCTCTCCTTTATTATCCATGGAATGATTCAGGGGATCAAGTTCAGGTATTCTTAATTTGTTTATACTAACTTACTTGCAAACTTAGATTCCTTAGAATATTACATGTTTCCTAGATATGTTCAGTACATTCTTAACTGTGAACTAGGCTCGCAGTTAAGGGGAACAGGTAACATTCTTAAACTGGGACAGATGAAGCCCGGCATCTTTAAAATATTGAGAAAGCCCACTGTTGGCTTCTCAGGGGTAGAAACATCCCTGGTCCCAAAAATGTTAGAGCTCATTGCTCAAGGTGACAACCTACCAGCACCACCTAGTGTTGAACCCACACCTACTACTTCCCAACCACTTACACAGCCACAAATCACCATCACCTACCAATGAAAATCGAAACGAACCCCTACTTAGACTATTCAGTCTTTGGAGGCCCCCATACATGCAACCATATAGGAGGAAGTAGAAACTAGAGCTCCCACTTCTCCTGAGGAGCAGACCACTCCCATCTATTCAAGGATCAGTGCTGAGGTTCCTAATGCTCAGCCTGATAAGCTCATAAGCCAAACTACCTTAAGCCATCACTCTGAGTCTCAACACTCAAGTGATCAACCTTTTGGGGACAGTTACCATCCCCAGCCTTTAGATCTCAAACAACCAATCCCTAACCTTGATTTCTACACTTATGAAGATCTAGGTTTCAGTGAGTACTATCATTCTCTCTTCTTTACCCCTACTCATAGAGAGATGAATGCTCCTGAGTCTCCTATATCTATCCCACATCAGTCACATACAACTGAGGTGGACACTTCTAAACCTGTTCATGATGTCCATATGGAAGATGCTCTCACTTCTGAAAGTGATTACATCATTAAGACCTCAACCATGGCAACTCAGCCCACTATCATCTCAACTAAGACTGCCAGTGAGCAGAGAAAATCCAGCAGCCAAGAACCTGAAGTTGGTGGTGAGGGAGAGGACTTGGGTCCAATCATCTCATCCTCCAATGATTCTTTTAATGAAGATGAGGGAATTTAAGACTAAAAGTGCACAAAATGTCTAAAACATGCACCTATTTAGTCTCTAAGCTTAGTCACCTTGAATCTCAAGTGACTACCTTGCATAACAGGGTCAATGATCAGCAACTTCAGATTTCATATCTTAAGGAAAAACTAGCTGGGAGACTATGAATCCTAGGATCGCAATCAGGAATTATCAGTGTCGGTTGATGGCAAGTCAACATTTGTAGAATCAATGTTAATTTGGTTTAATTGTTTGTAATAACACAACTAATGAATAATATGTATTTCATTAAAATATGTTAATCATTACAAAATAATGAATGAATGATATCAAAGTTTGTTATGATGTGATGGCTGCTAGGGTTTGATTGAGAGACGGTGATTGTCGTATTGCTATTGCTGTCGCTGTTCAATCAATCGTCGAAAACAATCGTGCTTGAATCGAAACCTAGGATCCATATATAAAGACAATGATGATTTTGTTATAGGAAACACCGGATCTCTTGGATTTGATTTGTGTCAGTTAAGGAATCATCGGATTTCTTAGGATTCGCATAACTGCCTTGTTGACTTGTTGACTTGTAATACTTGCATTATACAAGTGTTTGGACTCCACAAGAATAGTGTCTTCTGTAGGAATTTGTTCTTCCGTAGAAGTCTTGTTCTTCTGTAGACGTTTTGTTCTTCCGTAGGAATCTTGTTCTTTCGTAGAAAACATGTACTTCCGAAGCAAACTTGTTCTTCAGTTCTGGTTGTTCATCCGCAAAAGATCTTTGGATGTAATGTTACTTGTAAGAAACATATCTACAGAAGAACAAAATGTTCATCCGTAGATGTTTCTTACACTTGATCAATTCCATAAATTGACCAAGAATAATGTTTGTACCTGTAATTATCCATAACACACATATATGGGTTAGCATATATATTTAATGCATGCATAATAAATGACAATTACAAATATTTACTACAAGAATTGATTAAAGTTCTAAGCCTATACAAGTTTATCTAGACCTATAAGTCCTAGATCTAACAATACTCCCCCTTAGGCTTAGATCCTTGTAATCAATCCTTCAAAACAGAAAGCTCCTTGACTCTGGCAATGATCTTGTTGTAAAAGTAAGACACAGCAGTCTTCTGATCATCATACTTGTAGTTGATCTTCATCTTGCTGAACTTCTTCAGTGTCTCAAAGCTTATCCCCAGAACATCTTCCTCTGTAGTGAGTGTGTCTAACACATTGTAGTTATTCACCACTTCTACCTCATCTTGCTCTGAATTCTGAGTTCTGTGAATTCATCAAAAGTTGTTCCCTTCAGTAGTCCAGCATTGAATCTTCTTCTTTTGTAGGCTTTGGCATGTAATTTGTCAATCACTTGTATCATATGGACATGCAGGACCAAATCATTTTGTGCTTTTTCATCAGCCAGCTTGGGAAAGAATTTGTCATTAAGGTACAAGGTGTAGCTGGGATGAAGTAATTTGATTTCCACAGGATCAAAGATCCTGATCCGGTCAGCTTTCTTGTTTTTAGCATTTCTTAGCAGGACCAACTCCTTTGTTTTCTCAACATAACCCCTATTCAGTTATAGGGTATGTGAATTGAGTCCCTTCAAAGCATTTGATTGCTATTGTAGTTTTACTTTTGTAGCCAACCCTCTTCAAGAATTCATCATCTACAGATTATGAGGCATCGGACTTGTATCTTTTAAGCCCTTTGATTCTCTTCTGATGCTCTACATCTTCCCTTTTAGCTTCTCTGAGGACATCATCTTTAAATTTAGTCTTGAGCTTTCCCACTAGAGTTGAGAAGTCTCTTCCTCTAGAGTGAATTGGATAATTGCAGATGATCAGGCTTTGAAGATCTTTGATGTCATTCTCTGGTAGACTCACCACTAAAAATACATCATGGAAGTATTCAACTCTTCCAGATGTTCTTTTAATAATAGCACAATCCCAGTCTGGATCATATTTCCTGGCCATGATCCTATTCTCTTCCATAGAACTGGGAGTTATGAGGTGGTCTATTAGTTGTATCAGAGTGGATTTCTATTCAGTTATCTCCCTCACTGTAGTGCCAAGTGGCCATACTTTGCCCGGAATTACTTCTCTTGACTCTCTGATCAATTTGTCCTTCCTTTGTGCTGATCTTTAGGTTCAACTAATATAGGTTCAGCAGGAAGTTTGCTTTGTTGCTCATAGGATGGATATGGAGCCTCAGTTCTGAATTTTACACCAGTATCCAGCTCAACTTTCATCACATGCTCCATCATCCTTCTAAGTTCTCCTACTAACCTTCCTATAAGCTCATGAGGTTTGTAGTTATGGCCTTGTAACCAGCAAGTCATGTTGTATTTACTCAGCTTAGCTGTGTCACAATGTCCCAATTCTTTCAATAGATTCTTCATCTCAGTCATGTTTAGCCTCTCAACCATGTCATAAGGGAAACCATAGTGTCATGAACATGGTTGATTCAGGCCTCTCTTCTAATATGTCTTTTGAAGACATAAGATCATCAGCCTTTGAGACTTTCTGATCTATTGAAGAGTCTTCCTTGATCAGCTCTTTCCACTCTTCATCACTATCATCATCCTGGTGAGAGATAGACTTCACAGTAGATAAATCTACTGAAGGTGTGTGTTCAGGAGATGTGAGCTTTTGTTTATTGGAGGAACTTTCGTCAGTTGTCATCTTCTTCTCTGCAACACCAATATACTTTCTTTTCCTTGAGTACTGAATTACCTCGTTTGATGCCTCAGCAGATTGTTTTGATTGAACAGTTGAAACATCAGCATTTGAATTTAATGCACAGATCTTCATTTTGAGCTGATCAATCTCTTCCTCTTTTCTTTTTATCACATTTGATTGAGCAGAAATAGAGTTATTTGCTTGTTCAAGCTTCATCATCATCCTTTCTTTTTCTTCCTTTTCAGTTTCTGCTGACTCTTTAAGCTCAGACTCCTTATCAAGTAGAGCATCAATGACTTCATTTTTGCATTGACCATCTTCTCTCAGCCTTTTTATTCTAGCTTCTTGTTTCATCAGCTCATCATCCTTTCTTTGATCACTCCCTTCAGCTCCTTTATTCTTTGCTTTCTTTTGTTCGATTTCAACACTAGCTTGTTGTACTCAGCAACCAGATAACTCTTGCTGACAGGGATATCATTATCACTTAGATCATCTTCATTGTATGCAATTACATCGACATAGTTTGCCTCTTCTTCTCTTTCCTCATGTTGAGAAGCAATCTCATCATCTGTTACTTCTTTATGTGCTTCACCTGCCGAGCTTGAACTGTT
Source organism: Flaveria trinervia (assembly GCA_025506515.1). Taxonomy (NCBI): domain Eukaryota; kingdom Viridiplantae; phylum Streptophyta; class Magnoliopsida; order Asterales; family Asteraceae; genus Flaveria; species Flaveria trinervia. Next base: position 13,350 of record JACCIX010000114.1, on the reverse strand, counting down.
TTCAATAACTTGAACTCTTGGTTCTAGATGTGGTTGATGTTGCTGATGATGATCAGTGACCGGAGAGACTGGTTGAGTTTTATTTGAGAGTACAGGGGATTCAGTTTTGGATAATGACAGTTTAACTGTACTTGCTTATGAGGCTAACTCTGTCTCCCCAGTGTAAATGCTCTCAGTGGCTGAATTTTCTGGATTTGGAGGTTGTTGCTAAAGTTGCATTTGAAGCTGATTTGGTGATAGAGGGTGGATTGGAGAGATTGGCTCTGTGTTTTGGCTGGCTGGTGATTGTGGTAGGATGTTAGTTGTTGATTTGGTGATTGATGGTGGATGAGAGAGATTGGTTCTGTGTTTTAGCTGTTTTGTGATAGAGGGTGAAAGGGAGAGTTTGGTTCAGTGTTTTGGTTGTTTTGTGATAGAGGGCGTAAGGGAGAGTTTGGTTCAGTGTTTTGGCTTGTTGGTGAATTTAGTAGGGAAGATTGAGATTGATGATGTATGGGAGATATACCAGCTGAATGAGTGTCTTGAACTGAATTGGCTTGAGAGTCCTCTTGTTAAACATCCCACACAAGCTTTTGAGGAATATTTGCAGCAGCATCAACCACATGTGCAAACATGTCCATGTCACCTCCTTCGTATTTTCCAGAATTTTGTTTAGAAGAGATCTACCAAGGTGTGCTTGAACAAACACACCACCATCCACAGAAGTTCCAGGCAGATCCGCATTAATGATCAGTTGAAGAAACCTAGGAAACATATACATCTTATCATCCTTCTGCACTTTAATGTGATCACATAAGCAGTTGAAGATGTACTTTGAGTAATTGTAGGTTCTTCCCTCAAAAATACCAATGATGCCAGAAGAGATATGTCTTGAAAATCTATCAAGGCCAGATTTTCTGTTCGAAATACACTTCAGATATGTATGACAGAGAAATCTGTATGGCTTACAAAGTCTTCCTTTCTTGATTTCTCTTTTTTTCAAATCACCATCATACCCCATCATGAGAAAAACTTTCTCTATGTGTTCGTTTTCGAACACATCAGGGTGTCCTGCTTCAACATCTCCCAACTCAAGAACCCTTCTTATTGTTTGTTCATTGATTCTCATCCTTCAATTTTTAACCTCAGCAACAATAACTTCACCATCTTCTTCTACGTATGCAGAGTTCCAGAAATTAGTAATATGTGATCGATAAATCACAAGCTCTGTTGATAAGGCATAGGATAGTCTTGATCTTCTCAAATATCTGATTATTTCTTGACACCCTTCTAAAACAGGATCGTCAGGGTTTAAGAAGGCACACACATTATGTTCTCTCACAAATTGATTATCCATCTGATCATAAAAAGAAGATTTCGTTAGAATCACATTATTGATATGAGAATACGAACAGTTGAGAGATAAAACACGAATCAAGCAGTTCATTACAATATGTTTTACCTTAATAACAACATATTAGGGACACAGATATATGTTTGTTTAATGTTTTGATGTGGTAAAATATTAAATTCTATGGAGGAGGGAAAAGTTTGTTGAGAGTGAGTTTGTCTAGGTCTAAAAAGTGAGCTGAAAAAGCGAATAATGAATTAGAGAAGTCAGACCTCGTCATTTATACTCTCAGACACATTAGTTTTATCTCATTAATTAAATAGGACCCTTAACGTATTCTTCTATAGAACATCTATGGATCAACAACATCTGCTGATGAACATTAAAACTAAATTACATTTGATCTTTGATCATCCGTAGTTTACCAATCTACGGATAAAAATTTAAGTTTTCCACATTGTAGCTTCTGTTAATGCTTAAGATAGCACCCTAGCTTTTGCTAATGCTTAAGATAGCATAATGTAGAGAAATATTGTTGTATGTATGGTCCAAGTCCATTAGTTAGAACCATTTATTGCTTTAGGACCTTGTTGACTTTGTATACCTGGAAATTTAGCACAAGAAAGTTTAAAATGATTTTAATAAAATTTTCATGTATCCAGAAGCTAAGATGATACTTAGATTCCAATTCCTTCAAATTGATAATGAGATAGACAATGCTGCTCATTGAAAAACTTAACTTCATGTATTCTACTTCCCCTAAATTTGTGATTAATGGTGAAATTAAGCATTTATCATAAATTTCTTTAAGAGGAATAACATGATTTTTAACTGTATGATGATGATCAGACATATATACACATATAATGGGATCATACTGTAATACTAAGCCTCTTCCTGATGAGTTATATTGTTGAATTGATACCTAAACAAAATTCAGATTGCAAGTATATTGTCCACTTAAATCCATACAAGAGCTCATGTGTCAACTAGGCATGTTGTTTATCATGTTTTCATATTGATTTGGAATAACTGTTATGGGCTTCACATTCAATTCACAAAGATTTTGTCCTCCCTTTGTAAGTCAAATCATCACTTTTTCACACTTAAGAACTATGTACTTTAAGTTATATGTTCTATCTTGAGATGCATTTGGCATCTCATTAATGCAATGATGTAAAAGCTCAAGATAATATACAATTGATCACGTAGGATTCTTTTGAGAGCTTAGATATGATCATCATCAGGTCACCAGGTCTTACTCACGTAAAACAGAGGTGCCTTTAACCTAGGTCTTTGTTTACACAAAATAGAGGGATGATGAGGATCATGATCTTTTCACCGTTTGTAACTGAACTTCAGTATGGTGATCATACACCCAGGTCTTTGTTTACACAAAACAGAGGGAGTATGATTTGCAAAGATAGCTATTATAAAGTGTTGTTACATAGTGTGTTTAGATGAGTGATTTGGTCACATCAGAAAAAGACTCACCTTGTATTCTCAAAATGAAGTTTCCCACAAACAATCACTTTAGCATTATGTTTGGCATGCACTCAGTTTAGTTTCCACTCAAGATGAATCTACTCACATATCAAGAAACTTGATTTGATTTATTGTTAATTATGAATTCAGGAATAAGCAAAGATATAGTGTACTATCATTTCCCATGCATATGTCATGCTAAACCATCATTACACATAGTATATGTTTGTTTTAATTGATTAATCTAAGTTAATCATGCCTAGAGACTCAACCAAAAAATTTAATCTGATGAATCAAAGGCTTTAGTGAATAAATCAGCAAGCTGATTTGTTGTATCCACTTTGACTAACTTAATCAAAACCTTTTCTGAGCAATCTCTCAGAAATGATATCTTATCTCAATATGTTTTGTTTTACTATGTTCACAGGATTAGCAGTTATAAACATAGCAGCAGAATTGTCTATATAAATTGAAGTTTGAAGGAAGTTGTAACCATAGTCAAGCAATTGGTTTTGCAACCAAAGAACTTGAGAGCAACCAGCTGAAGTAGCTATGTACTCAGCCTCAGCTGTGGATACAGAAACATTGGTTTGTTTCTTGCACTGCCATGACACTAGCCTTGGTCCAATGAATTGACATCCACCGGTTGTTGATTTCTGTTACTGTTACATCCACCATAGTCACTGTCTGAGTATGAATAGAGTGTAAAGTCTCCATCCTTTGGATACCAAAGACCAAGTCCTGGTTTTCCTTCAAGGTATCTGAAAATCTTTTTATAGCATTGAGATGAGACTCCTTGGGTTCAGATTGGTACCTAGCACATACACACACAGCAAACATAATATCAGGTCTACTGGCAGTTAAATACATAAGTAAAACCTATCATTGATCTATATAATTTTTTATCAATAGATTTTCTTGAAGGATCAGGAACAATCTTATCAATTGTTGATATGGTGTTTTGCATGAGGATACTTCAGCAAGATTGTATTTCTTCAGAATTTGATGTATGTATTTTTCTTGATTATGAAGATCCCATCTGATTTTTGATGAACTTGAAGGCCAAGAAAGAAGGTTAATCCCCATTGAACTCATCTGAAATTCAGATTTCATCAGCTCTTCAAAATTTACACACAATCTCTTATTAGTTGAACCAAATATAATGCATCAACATATATTTGAACTACTAAGAGATCTTGATGTTCTTGTTTGAGAAAGAGTGTCTGGTCAATAGTTCCTCTTTTGTAGCCATGCTTGAGCAAGAAAGATGATAGTGTTTCATACCATTTTCTTGGTGCTTGATGAAGACCATACAAGGCTTTATCTAGTTTGTATACCCTATGGGGATAATGAGGATCTTCAAAGCAGGGGGTGTGACACATAAACTCCTCATCAATCTTCCATATAAGAATGCACACTTGACATCCATCTGATACATAGTGAACTTCTTATATGATGCATAAGCCAGAAACACTCTTATGGCCTCAATTCTTGCAACTGGTTCAAAAACTTCATCATAGTCTATTCCTTCTTCTTGAGTGTATCCTTGTGCAATCAACCTTGCTTTGTTTCTTACAATAATCCCTCTATCATCCAGTTTGTTTTTGTATAGCCATCTAGTTCCAATAGGATGTTGACCTTCAGGAAATCAACTAGAGACCATACCTTTTGCTTTCTAAACTGTTGAAGCTCTTCTTGCATCCAACTATTGTCTTTTAAAGCAGCAGTGATGTTTGGAGGGACCACTTGAGAAAGAAAACAACTGAAGAGACAAAGGTTGGCAGTACCACTTTGGCTCCTTGTAGTTCTCTTTGCTGGATTTCCAATGATGTTATTGATTGGATGAGTCTTATGGATTCTCATTGAAGGGTTGACTCAAGCGGTATAGATGATCTAGATTAGTCATTTCCATTGCCTCACACAGATCCAACTCAGGTTGAGAGTTTAAGAAATAGTCAAAATGTTCAACATGAGTTGAAGGATCATGAGAGACTTCTGTATGGGCTGCAGGAGCATCTCCAGTCTTGGTTTGTTGTTTTGTAGGAACTACTCCGGATCGTTTGGCTTCCGTAGGAACTTCTCCGAAAGCATTTTGCTCTTCTGTAAGAACTTCTCCGGAAGCATTTTTCTCTTCCGTAGGAACTTCTCCGGAAGCATGTTGCTTTCCGTAGGAACTTCTCCGAAAGCATTTTCCTCGCCGTAGGAACTTCTCGGAAGCATGTTGCTTGCATAGGACCTTCTCTGGATGATAAGTGAGGACATGAATCATTTCCAATGTTTGTTGTATTTACTTGAGAGCCTGGTTTTGTTGAAGGGACAACATTCACATCTCCGGATGTACCATGTTCATTTCCAAATGTAGTATCTGCTGCTACTGATGTGTTTCACCCAAGGATGGGGTATCCTTAGAGGATCAGCAGATAAGGTTACTTCAGTCATATGAGGTGGAACAAATGGATAACATACTGCATAGATCTTGCATTATTCAAATGATCATAGTTAATGATTTAGATAAAGCATCTATGTCAAACAACCATGATGAACCTTTAACAGACTTTGTAAATACAGTTTCATCAAAAGATACATTAGGAGTCTCTTCCACAATGTTATGTTGTGGAACATAAACCCATATGATTTAGATGTTGAAGAGTATCCAACAAGAAACCATCATATGCTTTTTCTGAAAATTTCCCATGACTCTTTTATGTTCAAAACACTTACATGACATCCAAAGACTTTAAGATATCCTATGTATGGATTTCTTTTAAATAAGAGCTCATAAGGAGTTTTGTTATGTTCTTTGACAATTAATGTTCTGTTTTGAACATTGCATGCAGTATTCACAGCCTCAGCCCAAAAGTGATGGGCAATTATGAATGAGCTAGCATTGTTCTGGCTGCTTCAATGAGAGTTCTATTTCTTCTTTCAGCAACCCCATTTTGTTGTGGAGTTCTTGGTGCACTAAATTTCCTTGCAATACCTTTGTTCCTGCAAAAGGAATCCAGTTCAAAATTGACAAATTCAGTACCATTGTCACTCCTAAAAATTTTAACTTTGTATCAAGTTGATTCTCAATCTTGATCACAAAGTCCATTAATGTTTCTGATGTTTCACTCTTTGTTTTAAGAAAAAGACCATGTGAATCTTGTGAAATCATCAACTATCACCAAACAATATTGCCTTTTCCAATGCTCATCACATTGGTAGGACCAAACAGATCCATGTGAAGCAATTTGAGTGGTGTAGTATTAGTATTGATAATTTGGATTTATGTGACACTCTATGTTGTTTTCCTTTGTAACAAGAAGAACAGTGAGTTGAGCAATGAAACTCTTTGTTTGGAAATCCAATGACCAGGTCATTTTTCACCAATTTATTCATGTTCTTCATGTTAGAATGAACAAGCCTTCTATGCCATAATTGAGACAAGTCTTCTGATAGTTTAGATATAAGGCATGTTTCATGTTTTGTGAGAGAAGTGTTGTTCATATCCAAACATAAGTGTTTCCTTTTCTTGATGCTTTGAGGGATCCATTCTTTTAGAACAATAAATCCTGGCTTAAGAATATAATTAGTATTATCAAACAATGTGGTATAATTTTGATCACAAATTTGACACACACTAAGTAGATTATACTGTAAATTTTCATAGTAATTTACTTTCTCAAACTTGAGTACACCATTTGTTATCATCCCTTCACCAACAATTTTACCTCCTATTTTAGCCCCACCAAATGCCACATAAGAAGCATTTTTATGTTTGAAATCATAGAGAAGTGAACAGTTTCCTGTCATATGCCTGGAACAACCACTGTCAACATACCACTTGTTGTCAGCTCTCCAATATTATTCCTGCATTCAGAAATAAATCAGTTAGAAGTGACAAACCAAGTCTGAATGATCTTGGGTTTGTCAACAGTGTCTAAAATTTTTACTCCTTCATGACTTAATCCTGAAGTTTCAGTATTAATTTCATATCTAGTTGATTCATTTTGGTTGATGATGGTGAGGATAATTCTGTTGAAGTTGATGCAGAAGCTTTGGAGTCTTCTTTCTTAATTGATTCTTCCTTCACCTTATCTTTCTTTGGTTGATATTTTGATTTAGAAGATGAACCTACACTTTGAAGGTTTCATCATCTTTGTTTTTGATTGAGACACATGTGATCCCTTTTCAAAATGATCAAAGAAATTATCACTCATGATTGACTTTTCTCAACCAAGTCCACCTTTTGTGAGGTGTTTTGGATTGGCTTGATGTTGTTTTCACAGATTTAGCATCTTCAGAAGATTTCTGCTTTGGTTTTGACTTTTGCTTTTGATTTACCTTCTTTTGCTTTGAATCATCTTGACTTTCAGCAGATTGAGAGTCTGATTCTGTCAAATCAGTTTTTGACTTCTTCGTGCTTTTGCTTTTTTTTTGTTAAAATAGCATTCCTGAGTTGAATGATTATTTTGTTGCAAATAGCATAGAATTTGTTGAAGTAACACTCTGAAGTCATATGATTGTTCATATTGCATATGGAACAGTAACTGCTGAAGTAGCAGTCTTTTGTATTGATTTGTCATATCACACCACTTGCAATATTTCTTCAGATTCGTCTTCATGCTCATCTTTCTTCTTTTCTTGTTCAGTTTGGAGCTTGTGTTTCTCTTTTGAAGAGCTTGATTTGTTCTTGTTTCCTTGAATATCAACAATTGAATCTTTCTTGTCCTTTGATGACTTTTGTTGCTTCAATTCAACATCTTTTGTTTGTTAACAGCTACTCTTTTTGGTACCTCATCCGTAGATTCGGTTTCTTCTTCCGCAGAAGTTCTACGGATTCAGCAGATTTTGCTTTCCGTAGATCTTTACTGAAGAATTTTTCTTTTGTTTAGTTGATACTTGTTTCTTCTTACCTTTATCTGCATGGGATAAAAGTACTTCTTCAGTTGATCCGCAGCCATCAACTTCTTTTTGAAGATTCAGTTCTTGAAGTCCTTCATTGAGTTAGCAATCCTCTTGCAGATAGTTCAGCATGTTTCTCTTCTTGGAGGATATTGCAGCTTTGATTCTTCAAGTACTCTTGGAATACCGTTTTAATGCGAACATTCTTACCAATGGTCATTTGATCAACATCAGGTTCATCAAAATCATCCAAGTCATCACAATTATCATAATCAAATTCTGAATCATTTTGATTTAAAGATTCTGATTCATAGTTCACTCACCTCAGCTTCATTGTTAATGTTGATTTGAGTTGATTCTGTTTCAAACTTGGTACTAGGCACAAAATGATTTGACAGGTGTTGGTCATTGTTGTAGGTAAAGATGTGTATTTATCATTCAAGGTGGTGCAACAACATTATAACCCAACCCAGACCTTTTCTTTGATTCAATATGAGAATTTAGTAATTTCTCATATTGCTAAGATGATAATTGAAACTTATGAATTTCACTTCAGTTGAAGCATGATCAGCCATGGATTTTGTTAAGGAAGTGGTCAGATGCTCAATTTGGGCTTTTAGGCTATAGTTTTCAAAAACAAATTTTCTAAATCCTTTTGCAAAGAATTAATTTTGATTTGATACAATTTATGTTCTCTAACATGTGATTCATTCAAAATCATAGTTTCTTTTACTTTGTCAGCCAACTATTGAGCATGGACTCTATAACATTCAACTTCCTCAACACATTTTGATGAACACAACCTTTCTTTTACCTCTCTGGCCATTGGAGGAACTTTGTGTTCCATATAGCCATCAATGCTTGATTCTCTTCCAAGACTTCTTTTTCATACATACTCCAGTCACACGTTCCATCTTGAAGTATGATCATCCTGACTCTTTTGAACTGCTTGGTCCAGCTGATTCATTGGTGGCTGGTGGGGATGTATTGATCGGTTGAGATTGTCTGTGCAGATCTTTGAGAGTTTGATTGTTGACGAGGTTCAGTCTGATGTTGCTGATGCTACTGATGTTGTCTCATCTCTGGATATGACTGTTGATTGCATTCTCTAGAGAAATGTCCATAGAGATTGCACTTGAAGCATCTTACCTTGATTTGTCACACCAATCTTTGATGTTTTACTGGTGCTGCAAAGTTCTTGTTTCTCCTGAGATATTGTTTTGCTCTATAAGCAATCATTGCCATCTGCCATTGTAGGTCCATTTCTTCCACTACATCAGGATGTAGTTCTTCTATGTCTTGTTGGCAGATATTTGCTGAAGTTAGAGAGCTTCCAAGATATGCTTGAAAACTAGAATTAAAGGCTGCAAAGGCTGCTTTTTGTTCTTCAGAATCCAATATCACAGTGATTGGTTCTGACTGATTGTTTGAATGTGAAGACTTAGCTATTGTTGTATTTGTATCTTTTCTCTTAGTAGTTCTTCCTTTATCCTTCTGATTTTTATCTTTAGATGATTTCTTTGAGGGTTTAGAAGAATAAAAGCTAACTTCCTCCTCATTATCACTCCAAGCACAAGAGTTATCACTTTCATTGTTTTAAATTAATGCACTTCCAACATTATTTGTTTTTTTGAAGTGATAGGGTGAGACATGAGTTCTCACACTCTTGTTCCTTGATTTTTCATCCATTTCAAGAGCTTCCACTTTTGCAACCAGAGTATCTAGACCATTGACTTTAGATCTATTGTGTTCTTGAACATGGATATTGTTTGCTTCCAATTTTCTAGCAAAGTGTGGAGCATTTTCTTGTTTAATTCCTCATTGGTATATTTCAACTCCAAAATATTCATCTCAGTTACCAACTGCATGAATCTATGAAGTTGTTGAGGAATTGATTCACCCTTAATATGATGAAATGTTTCATATTGTGACCTGAGGGTGTCTCTCCTTATGCTTCTGATCTCATCACTCCTTTCACAAAGAGTATGAAGTATCTTCCACAAGGATTTTGTTGTTTTGTAGTTCTCACACCTGATCAATATCTCTTCAGGTAAAGCCATACTAAGCAGACTATATGCTTTGATATCAACTTTGACCTTTTTGACATCATCAGGTGATAGATCTTTGGTACTGATTGGTTGATTTTTGTCGTCATAATCCGGCCAAGGGTGGGTGAATATAAGGACCTTCAGTGATGGAGACCCATAATTCAGAATCAGTATAGTTTACATGATTCCTAAACTTGATTTTCCATGACTTGAAGTCTGCTTTTGTTTCCGACTTCGGTGGTGGTAAGATGATGCACTGAAGTTGCTCATGATGTTAACTAATGAGAATGATCAACTAGATCTGCTATTCAATTGATTTGAATATAGATACAAGCTAATGCAGTTGAATGACAAACAAGTTTCACACAAAATTCTTTTAAAAACAGTAGATCTAATACAGCAAAAACTAACAAATCTACAGAATTCAAAGCAATTAAACACAACTAACACTGATAGATCAATTGATCTAAATCAATGAGCACTTGGCTCTGATACCACCTGTGAATCCTAGGATCCCAATCAGGAATTATCAGTGTCGGTTGATGGCAAGTCAACATTTACGGAATCAACGTTAATTTGGTTTAATTGTTTGTAATAACTTTAATTATTATTAAATATTTAAGAACACACTAACAGAAACACAATTAATGAATAATATGTATTTCATTAAAATATGTTAATGATAACAACATAATGAATGAATGATATCAAAGTTTGTTATGATGTGACGGCTGCTAGGGTTTGATTGAGAGACGGTGATTGTCGTATTGCTATTGTTGTCGCTGTTCAATCAATCGTCTAAAACAACTATGCTTGAATCGAAACCTAGGATCCATATATATAGACAATGATGATTCTGTTATAGGAAACACCGGATCTCTTGGGATTTTATTTGTGTCAGTTAAGGAATCATCGGATTTCTTAGGATTCGCATAACTGCCTTGTTGACTTGTTGACTTGTAACACTTGCATTATACAAGTGTTTGGACTCCGCAAGAATAGTGTCTTTTGTAGGAATTTGTTCTTCCGTAGAAGTCTTGTTCTTCCGTAGACGTTTTGTTCTTCCGTAGGAATCTTGTTCTTCCGTAGAAAACTTGTACTTCTGAAGCAAACTTGTTCTTCAGTTCTGGTTGTTCATCCGTAGAAGATCTTTGGATGTAATGTTACTTGTAAGAAAATATCTGCGGAAGAACAAAATGTTCATCCGTAGATGTTTCTTACACTTGGTCAATTCCATAAATTGACCAAGAATAATGTTTGTACCTGCAATTATCCTTAACACACATATATGGGTTAGCATATATAATTAATGCATGCATAATAAATGACAATTAGAAATTTTTATTACAAGAATTGATTAATGTTCTAAGCCTATACAAATTGATCTAGACCTATAAGTCCTAGATCAAACAGAGACCTTTAAGAAGAGCTCAACCAGGAACACAAGAACCTGTGGATGTGATTGACCTAACTCCAGGCTGACCTATGCAAGTGGGTGATGCTACCAAAAAAGAGGAGAATGTCATTACAGCTACAGAACCTGGGAGTTCTTCAGAGAGAATGGACACTAAGGACTCACCATCCTCACTTGCAATTGTGCATTCTTAGCAACCTCCTCAAGTCCACAGTGATATGGATTACAAAGACTCCTTCATACAAAGCATGTTTGAGGATGGGATACCAAAGGCTATGTCCTCTCCACCATCTTCCAATCACATTATTGGGTGGAGGTATGACAGCAACAGGAGAGTCCTAATCATCAAAAAAGTTCAGGGACAACAAGAGATCTTCAATTTTCAGAACCTGAACTATTATGATAGTCTGGATTTAGTCAACATGCCATTTGTCAATCCAAGCCATCAAGACAAGCTGACAAATTGGCACAAAGAATCCAAGATAGGATCACTGTAGAGTTCAGCCTAAGAAGAAGACTGTGGGAATCAGGTAATGTCATCGGTCAACTAGATGTTGAGGCAGACCCTAAGATTAGCTTCATAGGGGAAACCTTGACTAAAGGCCTAGTGATAGAACCTGAGAGCCCAGCCTTATCACCAACAACTGCTGCAGAGATCAATGCCCTTTTTGAGACACCTGATGGTGAAGGTGCTTCTCAACCTCTCTCTGGCCGGAGCTCAGAAGCTGTATCAAGTAATGAAGGCCAAAGCTCTCTCCACCCTGAGTCATAAGGTCTGTGAGGGACAAAGGGAAAGGAATGATGACATCTGAGGAGATTGAGGAGGAGAAGAGAGAGGAAAAGGAAGCTGAGGGGAGAAAGTTCCTCTTCTGAGTCTACAAGACTCATGGAGTCTACTATCAGGGGTGCCCCCAGACCAAATACTCAGAATGATGAGTTAAGGGCAGCCAGGATTGTGACATCCGTCACCATCAGGTCCGTCAATTGACTCGAAATCCCTTAATTCTCTTTTCGCACATTTATTATTTTGCGAAATTATTCGTTTTCGAACCGAATCTATTCGTATCTCAGTTACGTGTCAACGCTAATAATATATAATACTAATAATAATTTTTTATTAATATTATTACTATTATTACTAGTATTACTATTAAAATTGTTATAATTATTAATATTGTTATTATTATTATAATTAAAGTCCAGGGTTTAAAATGTAAATGAACTAAACTTGACGGACTAATTATATGAAAGTTGGGGGACTTATGTGTAAAACTTCAAATCTACAATCCCATATCGTGCTGTCGTGTAACTCCCCCCTTCATCGAACCAGCCTCTTCGCACTACCGATAGCCGCCGTCGGACATTGCGGCTGCACCGTCTAGTCGTTTCGCAGGTAACCAATCATCATAAATCTCGTTTCGTCTCGTTTTGTTTCGTTTCGGTTTGTCATTCGGTTCGGTTGTTCGGTTTGATTCGTGCGAATTGTAGGCACCCGGGGCATCTTGCAAAGGACTGTAGAGTGGCACCCAACTTAGTTGCACCAATAAATGCAATCAATCCAACTGGAAACATTAGAGTTTGCTACAAGTGTGGAGCCCCGACCATTATCAGAATGTGTGCTCCAGGCTGAATCGGGCACCGGCCAACAAGGGAATAACCAAAATCAAGTGATGGCGATCGCTGGTAATCAAGGGCAAGGTAATCAAGGAAATGCTGCCCGGGGATGTGCATTTGTTATTGGTGCAAACGACGCGCCCCAGACCCGAATGTTGTTATTGGTACGTACCTTCTCAATTATCACTTTGCATTTGTATTATTTGATACCGGGGCAGACAATAGCTTCGTGTTTGCCGAATTTGTACACTTACTTGGTTTGAACACTAGTTGTTTAAAGACTAGCTTCTTAGTAGAAATGGTGAACGGTAAATTTATGAGAGCTAGTGAAATAATTAGAGAGTACATGATTACATTAGAAGATCATGCCTTTGACATAGACTTAATACCTTTTGAATTAGGAAGTTTCGACATGGTGGGAATGGATTGGTTGTCGAAGTGTGGAGCTAAAATTATTTTCCAAGAAAAGGTGGTGCGGATCCCTATGCCTAATGGTGACGTGCTCAAGATTCAAGAGAACGAGCATGAAGGAGTCTAAAGATCATCTCATGTATGAAAGCTCGTCGTTATCT